>CAUYQV010058848.1:0-35530 GCA_963574575.1 Galagoides demidoff | reverse complement strand
TGGGGTACAGTGTGGGGTTTTCACATGCAACCCGAAATACTTCCATCAAACTGATCAACACAGCCTTCATGTCATTTTCAACATTCTGATAATACTCTTAGAGAGTTTCACTTGTACCCCTGTAAGATATACCTCAAAAATGGTCCCTCCAATCCCCCTCCCTCTTCTGAGCGAAACTAACTCTTGACACTGCCAATCTTAGCCAAGAAAACAGATCTAGGGCGTGGAAAAGAAATCCGTCCCTTCCACAACTTTATGTGATGAAAATATCCTGTTGCTTAAAAAAAAAAACTTTGGAAAACCACTATTTTAACCCAAGACATGCTCTTGGACTCTGATTTCTCTACACTTGAGAAATCAGGAATGACATAATCCTGGTATTTTTGCGGTCTGGTTAGGAAATAGCAATCAGAAATCTTTTCAGACTGAAGTTCTTCCAATGGCTTCAGAATGTGTAGGGAATATGAAGTCAGGAGCAGAGCCTGCCTGTAAGCAGTGTCACCCCGGCTGCTCCGAGAAACAGCCTCCTTCTCAGGACACCTTGGGGGCGGACTGAATTCAAGGAAGATGACTTTTTTTTCCTGGTAGTACTCCAGAACTGGAGCTTTTCAAAACTACATGACATCATCTTTGGCCTGGAGAATTTTGAATTGAAGCAAGAGGCTTTGTCTGTCCAGAGGAGGAGAGTTGGATTCAGAGGATGTCTTGGAAATGATGTCAAAGTCAGAATCTGATGTCAAAGCCTAATCCTTCCAAGCAAGAAAAGTGACTACTTCTTCCAGAGAAAAAATAACAGTCTTGTCTCACAAGCAGGAAGGGAAGGGACTCCAAACTGACATTCTTAGAAGGCACAACTGTGCATCATGATCTCCCTCCAGGATGAGATTTACTCAAGACCCATTTCCTTACTCTACCTTCTTTCCAAATATTGCCTCTGGCTTGCCATCAAATGGTCCGCCAAATGGAAATCACTTTAGCAAACCACCTTCCATACGCTGCATCCTGGTAATACCCCAAGCTACTCTTCCAGCATTAATTGCTTCACCAGACACTGAAGTGAAGGCCTCTTTAGCTCATCAGCAAAGCTTAATCCAGTTCTGCCTCTTCAACTGTAGGTGATCCATGCTCTAATATGCCTGGAAGGTGAAGTTGCCTATACTGCAAAGGAAGGATCTTCACTGCCAGCCAATCAAAATGCCAGAATATGGTGTTTTAGGAAGTCAAATTCATTCAATATATTGATGATCTCTAACCTAAAGATGAGTACACACTCTGTACGCTTCTTACAAAGGCAGAGGAGGCTGTAAGAATTGTGTAAAACTATTAGTCAAATGCTAGAAAGGCCTAAAATAAAACCTCTGCTCCTCTCTGATTTTTTTTTTTAAATTCAATTTGAGGCTTGTGGAAGACTGAAATGAAATAATCCATAATCCGCAATTCAAACCAGAAGGTTTGAAATAGTTTATAACCACAAACACAAACAAGCCTATTAAGATGGGCTCTTTTTATAACCAGAAGGGATTCCAAAGAGATGTCTTTATCCAATCACAAGTTTATACCAGAAGTGATGCATCTACAGATTTTATACTTGCTGGGTTTTTATTACTATTTTGGAATACTCGTATTATTCATACTTGATCCATCTTTTAAGTTGACATGTTTTTTCTCAAGAATCAGACAAAATCTCAGCTAGTAATTAGTACTTTTTTGTTTTTCTCAAGAATCAGATAAAACCTCAGCTAGTAATCGGTACATCTGGGTAAGCCTCATGTTAGGTGCAAAGAATGGATTGAAAGATGCTACTAATGAAGGTGGGTTATTCGATCCCTTTTCCAAAACATCACCCAAAATATGTAGAGATTGGAAGTGGAACATAGGAAGAATGATCACATATAAATCTCTCTCCTCCCACTGATGCTATGGAGAGTGAGACAACGGTGCACCAAATTCCCAGCAAGTCAGAACTTAAAAGAGAGCCAAGAGGGTCCCCAACAACTCATTTCATCTCCCTGTGACTCAGTTTTCTCATTTGTAAAATCACAGTGTGGAATGGAGCAGAGCAAATATCCTTTCTTCGCACAAAGTCCAATTCAGAGAGAATAAACACTTTAGCGTCCGATACTTCCCCTCATTCAAAATGAAAATAGCTTACTGAGTCCCAACTTTGATTATCACTTTACTGAATGGAAAAATACTCGTCAGAAACTTTGTGCTGCTCTTGAGCAGAGGAAATGTTAAAACTCTCACGTGTTTATACAGCATTAGCATAAAACAACTTTCTAATCTTTGATACCTGACCTAGATGGGGACATTTTGAAGCTAGAAGCCATGGGAACTACTGGCTAAGTTTTAATAATCACTGTTATCATAGGCTTTGAATTAACATCAGTTAGGGTAGCTTAAAAGAAAAGGATTGCCTGGTTCTCAGGCCCAGGCCCCATGGCAGCCTTTATATCTTGAGGTTAGGGGCTGGGCTAGACAACTACTCATATTTTCAAGTTCCCCATTGAAAATTTGAGCCCCGTTCTCAAGTAGCCTTTGGGAGGCACAGACAGAGGAGACTCCAAGATCTCTTTTGAGCCGTAAACAACTCAGGTCCACACTTGTTTCTGATAACAGATAATCTCAGAGATAAATGTCCTCTAGCAACTCTGTGTGACAGCCTAAGTCCTCAGACTCTGGATATTATTCACATAGCTCCTGGACTGATGTCAAAATGTACCCTGGATTTCTCACAATTTTGTTAGTCAAAATATGGAAGAGAAAAATGTATTCTGTACTTAGGTGGTTCAAAAGCTTAAATACAGAATGGTAGTGGGAAACTTAAGTACCTATAAGGCCAACAGGTAACATGAAATGAAAGAAAAGAAAGAGAAAGAAGGAAAATGAAAGACTATGGAAAAAGGAAGGAAGGAAGGGAAGGAGAGAGGGAGGAGAAGGGAGGGAGAGGGAGGGAGGGAGGAATTCTGGTAATAACTAGATGGAGGGCAGATGCTAATCTGGCCTGCCATATTAGAGGGAGGAGGAGGGAGGGAGAGAGGGAGGGGGAAGGAGGGAGAGAGGGAGGGGGAAGGAGGGAGAGAGGGAGGGAGGGAGGAATTCTGGTAATAACTAGATGGAGGGCAGATGCTAATCTGGCCTGCCATATTCCCTGACCCCAGTGAAGGGGATCAGAATTTGCCACCCTCCCCAAATATGCCATGGTGGCATAAGGATTATTTTGAGCTGAAGGCAACCGAGAATCAATAGTTATGTTGGAAGAATTCTCTGCCTTCTCTTTATGTGCCTAAAACCAAAGCATAAATTTCCTTTTGAAGAAGATGTCTCCACAGTACCTGAAAGAGGGACTCTTCTCACCAGAGATGAGGGCTTAACAACTTTCTGTGTCCTCCCTCTCTTGAGTAACTCTGTGGCCTGGCAGCTGGGAACCCAGTGTGCAGAAACCTGGCATCGGGGCCCGTCACAGAAGGGCCTCCCTCACCTCTTCTCTCCACCCTTCTGTCTGAAGACTGTCCTGCAGGGCTGCCTGTCCCAGCCACCTAGTCACTCTATATTAAGTTATTCAAACTCTCCAGGCCTAACTTTAGTCTACCTCCAAATTTTTCCCCTTATTTGATTCATTCTTTTTGGAGGACAATTCTTTTCATTCATTGTCTAAATCCCATCCATCCCCCCAGTTCTTCTCAAATGGCCTCAAAGCCATCCAGCCTTTATTCCATCTCTACATGGGAAAGCACCTTACCTATACAGGGCACTGATCTTTTTCCACTTTGTATTATAAATATTATTACTGTTTACATGGATGGAGCTGGAAAATGTTCTTCTTAGCAAAGTATCTCAAGAATGGAAGAAAAAGTATCCAAGGTACACAGCCCTATTATGAAACTAATTTATAGCTTTCATAGGAAAGCTATAACCTAATTATAGCCTTAGAATATGGGGAGGGGGAGAGGAAGGGGTGGATGGGTGGAGGGAGGGTGATTGGTGGGGTCACCTCTGTGGTTTATCTTACAAGGGTACAAGTGAATCTTTCTAAAAGCAGAGTATGAATGTCTTAACACAATAACTAAGAAAATGACATGAAGGTTATGTTAACCAGTTTGATGAGAGTATTTCAAATTGTATATGAAAACACCACACTGTACCCTGTGACTGCATTAATGTACACAGCTATGATTTAATAAAAAATAAATAAATAAATAAATAAATATTATTACTGCCTCTCCTGAGTGGCGAGCATCATAAGGACCCAAACCCCTGGCCCATAAATGTTTCATCTTCCACAGTGTCTAACACAATCCCTTGTACACATAAGACATGCAGTGAGCGCATGGTCAGGTGATATGCTGATTGTGTCGTCATTCATTCAACAAAAGAATAAATATTATTTGTTCAAAGAGTATCCCAAATACTCGGAAACTTATCACAAGTTTCTTAGGTACGTTCTACACCAACTTGCTATTGCATGGGAAAAAAAAAGATCTTTGTGAAGATACAGAAGATACAAAAGCAGGAAAAACTGAGTCTGTGAAATTTGTTGGCACTCTCCCTATCGGTGAATAACAAAAAGTTCCTGAGTTTAGAAAGACATTTCACAATATTGTGCAATATATGTAACTACCTGTGGTCACAGTTCATGTAAAAAATGTGTATTCCTGTTCATAACGTTAAAAACTAGACTTAAAAGTGGAAGGTGATGGGGTTGATTCCTGCATTTATAAGACTAACATCTGAAGACGTTATAATCTATTTCACATGGAAGAAAGCTATAATTAGCTCAAGATTTTGCAAAATTATGAACTGCAATGGCAAGGAGTCCATATCCTGCTCAACAGACTCAACCAAGTGAAAAATCATGGGTGTTTATTTTTATGCAGGGCACTTGACGAAACAAATATTTCAAATAAATTCATGTCTATGAAATGCACATTTTATATGTAATTCATATATTTCTTTATAAACACACACATATATATGTAGGCCCCATACATTAAATAAACATATTAAGTGCATATATAGTAACAGCAAAAGATTTTTCATCAGAATTCATAGCAGATATTTCTACAGTGAATACCAGATTATCTGAATTACACAGCACTCGCCATCTTTTCGCATCCCAATCCCCTGACATTAAACCATGACACTAGTTTGTGGAACAATATAGTCTATCTGGCAAGAAACCCTGGTCGTTACAGTTGGCTAAAATGGGTTTCATTTTCATGATTTTGTGTCTCTTACTGTCGTTTTACTATGGTACAGAGATATTTCAGATTACTTCTTAAGGAAAGTGAGAATAATTTCTTATTCAATTGCAGAAGAAACTACACAGCTTAATCTGATCATTGTGTAGAGGAGAAAATATTTCCGATGACGACATCTTCCTATGTCAATTGATCTTAGTACAGATGTCATCTCTGTGTGCTATATTAATGCAGCTCTTTCTTCTTATTTCAAGATTTTAATCTCAGTTTGTTGCTGTAACATTTTATTGGTTCAAAATACATGCTGTAAAAATCCGTGGCCATCAAATTTTCCTGCAGGCTAAAAATAACCCATTCCTGTCAGTTAGAATTAGCTGATAAAGACTGTCAGAGCCTGTTCTGAGTAAGTTTGATAACTTCCTGTTTATGCAGCACTGACCCTTGTCTAATAAAGCTTCTTTGCCCTAGAATGAGAGGAGATTCTGCTGCATTCTATTCCTTAATGGCCAATACTGATTACTTTTGAAAGCCTTTAATACATTTCCCATATTAGACATGAACAGATGTCAGGTACATTGCCAAGGGAAATTTCTTTTATGCAATCTTGGCTTATTGTACAATAATAGCCCTTTCTCAACATGGGAAAAAATTACAGACCCAACTAATTTCCCTGACAGGGGAGAGTTACATATGTTTTCCACTTGTAGTTTTTACGACAAGTTTACAATTTTGCCAAACCTGGAACTAATTGGGACTGTTTCCAAAAGTGGCCCAATAAACCCCCAAAAGTGTAGAGCCGTTTGAAAGGCAGTCAATGATGGTTTGCTTTTACATTTTCTCCATTTTGGTCAAAGAGAGGGGGGAGAGTTAGATTGCAAAATTATTTCATTTAAGTTGCTTAAACACTTACTGTTTCATATCCTCCCAGTTTTTGAGCAGCTTGAAACATAGTCCAAAGGTTAACTGTTAGAGGGACAATAAGTATTTAGATAAGCATTGCATTAACATATTTCCAAGAAATGTCAATTAAAAGAAATACTAACATACCCCAAAGAACTAAGTTCTTAGGAAATAATTTATCTACGGGGATTCAATAACCAGATCTAGTATTACCACTTAAAATATTTCTTAACCAACAGTCGCACAGCCATGGAAATGGATCTACGTTTAAGAGAGGGACAACAAAGTTTTAGTCCTGTTGCCATCAGCAGAGGAACAGAAGCTTTGGGGAAAAGTGTGGGATTTCAAAATTGAAGTGGGTCTTGTTCAACCCTTAGAAAGAAGCCATTGATGAAATGGTAATCTATCAAGCTTCCGTCAGATAAGAACGGCTCCATAATCAATAAATAACAGCCACTTTAATTTATGATTACTTTCTTAATAGAATGTCTGATGGCAGCGCTGTATCAAAGGCTAACACTGTATTTCACAGGGCCTTGTGGTGAGCAAGAAGGCAAATATTTCACCTCCAAGGAAGCAGTGATATAACAGATCTAAGGGAAGGAAGACATTCCTTTGGAAAGGAATTGAGTCATGAGCCCACTTACTCTCCTAACTGGCCGGTGTGATATTATAAATATATATATTTTTTCAAACAGGTTTCTCTGTGCAGGGTTTGCATATGTTTGTGTTATTAAACAACTACCCCAAATTGCTAGCAACCCCGCTCATTTTATACCAAACACCATGGAATGGGACTGCTATAGATTTGCTTCTTTTACAAGAGGGGAAAATTGAACTTCAAGTGATTTCTTGGTAAGGGAAATGAAGAATAAAATGGAAAAAAAAATTTTTTTTAAGGCTCTTTGACACAACATGTTCGCAAAGCCTCATTGAACCTTGCACTATTTCAAAGCTATCAAGAGCCCTGCCTCGGCCTTGATTTAATCTGAACCAATGCATAATGCAACAAAGCTGTTCATAGTACATTAATTTTACTTCTATTTCAAGCAAGCAGTTTTCAGACAAACATTGTAATCATTCGTAGTTATATAAGTTTATAATGGCTGCGAGTGTTCTCTTGCAATCAGCGCCAATTGCTATTAGGTATGTAAATTGTTATGTAAAACATACAGGTTTGACATTCTTCATCAAAATGACACATGGTTTTAATCTAGAAAGATACGTTTGGAGAAAATACTGTTTCAAGCCAGGGGCTCATCACTTTGTGCACCACTAAATCCAGACAGAGGCAAAATATATGTTCAGTTACAAAATCAAGGCAAGATTCGGATTTTTTTTTTCTTTTCATATGGAATTCTGCCTAGCTACGAGTTCCCTGTTCTTCTTACAAATACACAATGACATTTACACTGAAATGTACATGTCAAAGTAATTCAAAATTAGGCCCTCCGTGCAAAATCTGTGTATTTTCTTGTTTCCTGTGAAGTCAGATTTTTGTTATCTTTTAATAGATTTGGGGCCTAGGAAATGTGTTTTCTCTTTGTGGTTGTTTTGTCCATCTTTAAATGTCCTTCCCTTAAAAGCTGTTTTTTCACAAGCAACATCTGTGCCTGATAAAGCTACGTCATGTTATTATCTCACAAGAAAGGCGTTACAAACACTCAAGATTGACAAAACAGAAAATGAGAAACTTTCAACATGTCTATTTCCAGTCATAATCAGTGGATTCAAGCCTATAAATATCTTACTGCAACTGTCCCAGAAGGGAACAACGTAGCGGAAAGAGGCAGGGAAAAAAATTCTTGGCTGGGGCCATTTGTAGATTTTGTATAAACACAAAGCACAATCCCCACATTAGGATTTCAACATAATCCTGAGTCCAAATTATTTTTTTCCAATTCAAAGAATCTGAGCAGTTTTGATATTTCAGAAATGAAAACAAGTATACTCACTCTGTTTAAAACCTAAATAGGGTATTCGTTCTATCGGCGTTTTCCTTTCTTTCATGTATTTATAAAGTGCCACCAAGAAGGCCTGCTCGTCTGCCCTGCACTCCTCACCAATGGCAAGCTTTGGTTTTTCTTCATTTGAGACTTTTTTACAGTTATTATGGTTATTCTTCGGCTTGGTCAAGGCTGACCTGCCCTCACATTTCACCTGGAAAAGGGAAGAGACACCATATCAGACCAGGCACAGCCCTGGAATGCTTGCAAAAAAACATAGCAAGTGACAGACACAGGGATGCTTTTCATTGAGTGGTAAGGGAGAACCAGGCAATTATCCTTGCCTTTGATAGCTTTTTAGAGGCATCGCTGAAGATGAACTGCCTTAGACCAAGAGATGGCAAATTTCTGTCAAGATACCAAATATTACAGGCTTTTTGCAACTACTCAACTTTAGCAGGACAGCAGTCATAGCAGCACGTAAAGGATGGGTGCAGCTGTGTTCCAATAAAACTTTATTAACAAAAACAGGTGAACAAGGGGCCATAGTTTGCCAAATTACGCCAGCTTCTTTTAGGTATGCTGTGATGTGGAAGGAGGGATTATAACATACTCCTTTTAAGTATTTGGTATCTGGTAGGAAAATTTTTCTACCTCTTTTACATTTTATTTTCCTAAGGGGCATCATTAGTTAATATCCTGGAATAAACCCTGTCTTCCTAATAAATAGCTCCATATTTTATACTTTGTATCAAAAGGAAAGACAAGGTCCCTCCCTCCCTTCCTCTCTTTCTTTCTTTGACAGAGTCTTATTCTCTTGTCCTGGGTTAGAGTGTCTTGGACCCAGCCTAGCTCACAGCAACTACAAATTCCTGGCTTCAAACAATCTTCCTGCCTTAGCCACCCCAGCAGCTGGAACTACAAGGGCCCACTGCAATGCTTGGGTGAAAGTTTTTTTCACTCTTGCTCAGGGTGGTCTCAAACTCCCGAGCTCAAGGGATCCTCTTGTCTTGGCCTCCACGGTGCTAGGATTACAGGCATGAGCCACTGTGCCCGGTTGCAAAATTTTTTTATAGTAAACTCATCTTGTTGCTATTCTCTCCAGGAATCTGGAAAAACAAGCTGATGCCAGCAGTTTTGCTACAGTGAATACCAGCAAGGTCTCCGCTGTTTGTCACCCAGGGGTGATGCCTGGAACACCCTCAGTAGGAAACAGAAGAGCCCACTCTTTTATGAGGGCCTCTTGCTTTTCAGTCTGCTCTGACAAAATAATCAGAGATGTTAACTTAACACAAAAAGCAAGCAGAGGTCAGCTAAAAACCCAAGAAGAGTAAGTATAAAGCTCCATAATTAAAAAATAAAGGGTAGTAAATGCTCCAGATGTTCCCCCTTCCACACTCCAAGCAGATAAGGAATTTGGCATTATCAAGGAGCTAACCTAATGTTCCTTCCTCACTGCCATGTTCTACAAGAGGCCTTTGATGGTTGTTAAATATAACACCAAGTTGCTGAGCTATTTTAATTGTAAAAGGGGGAAGTACAAAGGGTCAGACTTTGAGTTCAAGTGTGCCCATGGGGAATGTGTACATTCCAATATTCTTTACATCTCCACAGCTTAACATCGGGAGAGAAGAGGGGGAGTGCTGGGGAAATGTTATGAATAAAAATGTCCCTCATCTCTACAGCACTGTCCACTTCACACTTCTGAATTCTTTCTCTGCAGACACAGCCTCCCAGCCCAGCCCAGGCTCCCTTATTTAAGGGAAGTGTATTCTCTGTAAGAGTTGTCTTTATGGCTTATTCTCTCTAGTGAACACACTCGTTTAATATCTGTAGACTTGCCCTGGAAAAATAAAATTTCCTGTGCAAGTCATTCCATGGAGCCTCTAGATAAGATTTTAATTTTTAAGGGCCTATGGAAATGGGATGAAAACAGTTTTTCCACGTAGAATTTTTCCTGACCATCTTTCAAACTCGAGTACTTTGTGAGTTACCCGAAGGTCAACATCCTATGAAACTTTTCTGCTGTCATCATTTTTCACTGCCAAAGTTCAGGCTGTTGAGTCTAAAGTTTTGATGAAATTTATAATTTAATGGCTTCGTGAAATCATAAAAATCACTCCAGTTTTAATCTGTACTGCTTCCCACCCTTCTCTGGGTGTTTCCTGGGAAGGCAGGTCCTATTTTAAGCATTATTTCACTTCATACTCACAACTCTACTGGGTAGTTATAATTCTCCTATCAGAGATAAAGAAACCGAGGTACAGAAGAACAGTCCCAGGTTCCTGTGAGCAAATGATGCTTCTGGCATATCTGAACCCAGGTAGCCTCACTTTGGGGCTTATGGTTTTAAACACTCCACTGATACTCTTAAAAATACTAAATTAGTCATCGAAACCAATTTCCCATTAAAAAAGCATATCTTATTGATAGGCATTGCAAAACCTACTGCTTAGAAATGTGATTTATGAAATGAAAAGTAAAAGATAAAACTAGGTGGTTTCCAAAGTATAAAAGAGCTCCACTCCTTCTATGGCGTGTTGAGCAAAGGGAAGGAAACCATTATCAACTGAGGTCCTACAATGAGCGAGACACAGAGCTGTGTGGGCTTCACATAATTCTTTCAAAATGTTCTTAGGAATTGTAAAAAGGAGATATGTAGGCCCATTTTATAGTCAAGGAAATTGAAGCTCAGTGAGGTCATCTATCTCGTCATATGGCTCAAGATCTGGGTTTAGCGCTCGGGGTTGCCTCACTCCAAAACCCAATCTTGTACAAGAAGTGTACAGGGTTTGTAGATTAAACTATGTGGAGTCTTAACTCTGTAATGATAATGGACCAATTATCCATACGATTAGGTCAGATGCACCACTGTCAAGAAAGTACAAAGTACTTCTTCCTCGGTGTCTGGACAGTTACTTAACCCTCTGCCTCACTGGCATAGAATTCCAGAAACAGAAGGAAAAACACACACCAGACCCAAAGTAACTCCCTACTCATCGCAAAGGCTGCAGGTGAAGCCAGGCTGCCAGCTACTGAACTCCATCCTGAATCTCAGTGGCCCTCCCAGGACACTGCTCCTGGAGGTACTTGCTAAGAAGTGAACAAATGAACCGTGGCTTCCTTTCTTGTACTGGTTTTGTACTTTTTTTTTTTTTCTATGAATACACATGACCATTCCAGGCTATTATTCTGTTGCTGGGTAGAACCAAATCAAGTTCTTTTCTAATTTTTTTTTTTTTTATATTTACCCAAAACATTCTCAGCATGTCAATGTACTGAATGAAGTAGATGGCAGGCGTTAATGGAAATAGTAGCTAGTCTTCATGTTGGCCTTAGAAAGCCCAACTTTTGATGGTGACAGGTAACTATCAGATTTGTTTTTTCTGATCCGAACGTAATACACCTTTTGCCTTCACTAAGATCTTTGGGGTTTCCAAAACAATTGAGAAAGTACTAATGAAAGACTACACATTTAATGTTTTCAATGAACCACCATGTATTTGATATTAACCATGTCCTTCCACGGGATTGAATTATAACTAATCCGGCCTTCAACTAGGGCAGTAAGTGTGCTGACCCAGCAGTAAAAAAGCCAGAGTTGTAATTTTGGTTTGGTCACTAACTTGCTTAGGTGACTCTCAGTTTTTTCCCCAGTAAAGCAAGAAGGATAATTCCTGTGGACAGTATGAGGAGCATTAATGTGAGGAAAAATATTGACAATAATTTTGTCATATTTGTGAAATAGGGAAAGTATATTTGTGATTGAAATGGAGATACTGCACACCTTTTGCTTTCTTTTAGAATATAAACCACCTGTTAAACACCTCTGGCCTTTGGAAAATGCTTACAGGATACAAGAAATCATTTATTTCCTTCTATCAATATAGGCATTTCATTAGAGACCTAGGCCAAGAAGACTTCTCTGGCATAGATCACCCTAGGAAGAGCCCTGGGCCCCCGCTCTGCTGCTTTAAGATGATCCCAGGGAAATGGCAAGATTTGGGCTGGCCACATTCACAGTGTCTTCAGAGAACTGGACGTTTCCTCTCATGTGACTTTTGCTATCTCTGGGAGGCCACGAAACTTTTTCTCCCTTGGAAAACAGGGTCTTGCAAAACTAGTTTTAGTGTTCTCCTTGAAAGAATGCAGCACGTTGTTGGTGACAGGCAAATAACATGGCTTGTTTTTCTAGGCATGAACACAACAATCCAGTGGGTCCTACTCTAAGAGCCTTGCTCTGTAGAGATATAGAAAGCTGGTGCTTGTCCATAGTTAGAAATGGTCTATTTGAGGCACTTTTGAAAAAAACAGTCATAGGGGTCTTGGTCACAAAGTCAAACAGTTCATCATCCTCTAAAAACCAGCTTCCAGTTCAGTAAATAATCAGAGGGTCACAGCTTTATAATTGCTTCTGTAGCTTTCACAGGAAAAGACCAGATAAAGAGACAAATGCCTTCATCAGGGCTGTTAAGTCCCAGATGTGGCTTGTTCATTTGGTAGGGATTTTACATCTGTCTCTTGGTGCCAACAGACAAGCCGCCATACTTCATCTCTGCCCATCTTCTTCTAGTTGAAGTGGTCTCCCCAGCCTCACTGGAAGTTGCCAAGGCAGGACTACAATCCAAGACTCTGAGAAGAGCTGAGCCTTAGCCCAGTCCCCAAAAGCTGACTGCAGCAGGACCTCACTCATTGACTACTGAGAACCAGCACTGGAAGGATGGTCTATCTCCTCATGGGTTCAGAATGGCAGCACCAACGTGGGGTGGGGTGAAGGGTTCACTCGGAAAACACAGGTTTGACTTCTATCCCTCCTAAGAAGGATATGTCAGTGAACATGAAATACAGCCCATCTGCAGAGCAGGCTCCTGTTGTCAGTTTTGTGAGCTTGAGTGTGAGTTCTAAACTGCTGTCATGGAGAGAAACACTGGAGGTTCTGTGCTTTCAGATCAACTACACGAATTTTGTAAAATTCCCAAGGGCATATCTTGGTAGAGACTCCAAAGGACACGGGAAGAAGTTTCATCCTGCTGGGCTCAGGTACAGAATATACTGGAGTAAACACATGATGTCATCCTAGAAGTATGGGCAGGGTGCCAACATAAGGCATGGGCAACTCAAGCTTAGCTCAGGGTTAGGGCCTAAAACCTTCTAGCTTTACAGTGTCTTTCAGGGACTTGCAAACTCTAAGGAAATGAGCTGTTCCTGCTGACTTCTTAGGTAGGTAGTTCTAGGGCTGAGATGTCCAGCTTACAATAAAACGTCATTCATGGTATCCATGTGGTTTTACAGGAGGTTCAACGCGTAGAATAAAAATAATTTTGGGGAAAGATAGATTTGTTTTGATCCAGAAAAGGGAAAATACGTATCTCTATGGGTTGAGCTCTTTTTAACGCTTTAGGATCTTATAAGCACAAAGAAATTCAATCAAAAGTCCTCAGAAATTCCTGGCAAAACAATCACACTTAAACATAAGATTTTTAGAATATCAAGGTCTAGGATTTGCTTCGTGTCACTGGGAACAGGGTGGAAAACCTGACAGACAAATAAATAGTAGACTGTCTACATAGAACTGAATTCATCTTTTTTCTACATCGGCCTCTTCTAAACGCAATGTTCAAAAGTTCTGTTGTTAGATTTGAAAACCGGTATCAGTCTAAATCTGGTCTTCAATTCAGGTCCTAAAGGGACTATTGCTGTCTTTGGCACAAAAACCACACCTCAGTACAGTAAATGGAACCATGGAGATTTGACCTATGTCCACAAAAGTCAAAGATAAGTCTAAAAATATGAAGGGATACTTCACCCTTCATGGTGCTAAGCACTTCAGGCATGCACTTTCAAGATTCCAAAGAATGCTCAGGCAAAAGCCTAAGCCCGGGCCTTGAAAAACAGTCTAGAATGTGTACTTTTTCTTCTGCATTAATAGAGATCTTTAAAAAGCATATAAATCCTTTTTGGGCTCTGCATACAAATAAATATATTGCGATGTAGCTTTACATTTACTCTAATGAAATCAGAGGTGACTTTGACAAATACACGACTAAAAAGATTAATTCTAGCCATTTCTAATTTCATCCTCTGTTAATCTCTGAAACACATTTAGAGGAACACATTCATAAAGAGGATGGTTCAGCTAGTCTATTTTTGATACACGCAGAGTAAACTATGTCATTGTGTCACCCACTATGAAATCTCAGCCTCAGTGACGTAGGTGCTTAATCATCTGTCCTTTACCCAACAGGCCAAACGGGGAGGTGGGAAGTCTTTCTGTTGACTAATCAAAATGCTCACCTTCCGCCCAGCCCCCCCCAGCAACAGGAAGAAGGGGAGGTGGCGGGAACAGACACTGCAGAGAGCCTCCAAAGCTCTGAATACCAAAGTGAGATTCTCAATTGAAAACTGCCAGTGAGACACAAGAGCTGAGCAATAAAGGGGAAAAGGACAAATAAAAAGATGCAGGAAAATGAATGCCACGGAGTGAGGGAGTGGATGACTGTACCTTGACAACGGCTTTGCCATCAGAATTATTGTTGGAATCTTTAACACCACTGAATGAGTCTCTTCTTTGTGGGCAGGCTTTCTTTTTGCGTGGTCTGCCTTTAAGATTTGGCGCTGAAAACAAACGGAGAACAATTGATATACATTTTCATTGGCATGAGTTTCCTTATTAACCACCAAGAATCTTACGACAGTGGTCCTTTTTATTTTCAGAGAAACGTGTACGACTATGGCAGTCTTTTCATTATATGTGTCTCTTCTCCTTCAGAAGGGCCACGTCTTGGTAAACTATACGCTTTTGGACATGTTTCCCAAAGTTAATCTGTCACACTTTAACATGTCTAATGAGTATAAGTTAAAATGAAGCCCTTAGCTCTAAAGGATGATGGTAAGAAAAACGTCCTTCCCCCTTGTTAAAGTAGCATTTGGGGCTGAACAGCAATCTTGAACCAGGCTTTCAGATCATTCTTTGTTTTGTATCTTGTTTTCAGAAACCTAAGTGATATGCCAGCCCATGATGGTATCACAGTAACATTTGGAAACATCTCTCTTTGAAAGTGATTGCAGGGGAGCATTTTCTCACATTATCATACCCATAAGCAGAGAGAGAGCTGTAGAAAGGAGGCATTCACAATAACACTCTGGAAAATATTATTACACGTATTTACTAATAATATTGTGACCGCATGTTTCAAATCTCAACAAATCTGGCAGAGGCATTTTAAATCAGCAGGCTCTCTTTTCCTTTTCAATGTAATTTTATGAAGATCTTGAGGGTTATTTTAAAATAACTTCCCAAAGATTAAACTGGGATTAGCCTGCCATCAGGGTCATGCTTTTTAAAAGCTGTAGACAAGATTCAAAGCAAAGTTACATTTCATCCTGGAAGTAGAACTTAGTTCCCTCTAAGATCTACCCAAGAGGAAGGGGAAGAGGCTGCTGTTTACTGAGCGCTGTGACGGGCGGGCGGGCATTAGCTTTCACATTTAACTTCATCAATCACCCAAGTCAGGCAAAATTAAAACCAACCAACTCCCCTGCCAGCCCTCCAAAGATTCCAAACAAATGAATTATAACCTAAAGAATTTCTTTCAGACCTTTCAAGGTACCGACACTTCTTGTGATTTAGGGATGATTCTGGCAATGTCAAATCTAAAAGCCACAAACCCTGTTAATTGTTTGTAATCCTTATTTATGTCACGCAGCTAGCCGTGGTTTCAGGACATCCTACACTGCCCTCATTTTATAAACACAATTAATCCTGCTCATCTGATTCTCTACTCCGGATAACAGTTTTACTGTTGGTAAAACGCTCGGCAGAGCACAGCTGCCCTGTATACACTCTTTGAAAAGCAAAAGTTTAAAAAAGTGGCTTCAGGGCTCCCCCTTTCCCCAACCCGCTCTCTTCTCATATTCCCTGAAACCCTGGTCTCAAAGTCCATCCCAGAAGAAAGCCAGCCTGTAACTACCAAAGGTTTTAACAAGCTCCCAAACAAAATCAAGCAAAGAGAAAGGAGTGATTACCCATTCCAGTCGACACACATCTGCCTGATGGATGTCTGTGCTCATGAAAGCTACAGCATGTGACTGCTCCCCGGCCACATCCCTGGAAGTCTGCACTCGGTGTGGCTGTCAGCGTCCCTCCGACTGCGAGCTGCAAGGCTCAGCGCTCTGCTTACAACTCCCCTCCCCCGGCAGCTCCATTACTCATGTAAACACACGGCAGTGACTCGCACGGAGTGTGTGGGATGCGCCCGAGGACTCTGCAAGTTGCCAGACTGGCAGGGAGGGCCCTGCTCTCTCCACCTCCCTGCACAGCACGGGGCTGGTGATTTCATCCGTCCTGTTTTGTGGATCCTGACCTCTTGCTCCCCTGTCAGAGCACGCTGCCACGTTCCATGAATCTGACACGGTCCACAGCCTGGAGCCAGGGCGTGGACTATTTTGTTTAGACGACTTTGTGTAGCACAGAAGTAGTTTCCACAACTGACCCAAGCGCTAAGACTTTAATGACCGAGAGGGAAGGATGTACTTTCCTGTCCCTTATCAAAATAATAGCAGAAAGCTATAGAAACAAACAGAGGGTGGGGGAGCAGGTCTGAGGCATTTCATTAAAAGAAAACAAAGCAGGATCACCTCTGTCCTAAGACTTGTTCCTATGATCGTCCCTTCCTAGCCTTTTGGTGAAGAACACTTAGACCTAACAGGCATTTATTTCCAGAAAAGCTTTAAAATCCCAAAGGCCTTTTCGATAGAACTTGTATTGAACATGCTGTTTTTAAATAAAGGCAAAGGTTCCAGGAACCAACGAGAGAAGTCATCTCCAAACCCGGTCTATTTTCTCCCCTCTTTGAGCTGTTTTCAGAATCCAGAGAAGCACACGTCCTCCTCCCCCAGCAGATTCTGAGAATTACAAATTTAGAACAGACTAGCACCTAATATTCTGGTTACACAAACGTAAACTCTAAATGGGATTTGATCAAGAGAAAAAGACCTTTGTTCCTTGTAAGGCAAGCACAGGGTATATTTCAGGTATGGTTTAGGCAAATCCCACCAGTAATTCAAGACTCAAAGTCAAGGGCCTCTTTTAGTCTCCCCTCTGACTGTTTTTATTCGGTCTTTCTCTCATGGAACATACCGCTGTACTCCTTGTACTTTAGCTGAGTTTTTGGCATATCATTATACTAGACTGGAGAATCCTTAAGGGCAAGACGGTGTGGGACTCATCTCTCAGCTGCCCCAGCGTGACACCCTGGAGGCATCATTGGGTAATACGAATGAACAAATGATTCATGGAAATAAATATGCCCATATATTCCTCCTTCCTGGAACCCGTCAACCTGACCACATGGCACACGTGTCACACTGGACACCTGTGAAACTGCGTTCACCTTTCTTACTTATGGTCTGTTTTGGGAACATAAAAGAGGGACTTGAGTTTGCACTGGGCATGGAGTTGGGAAACCTAAGGCCTTTGGCTCCTGATGACAGCTAAGCCTTTGCATCTGGCTTCTCAGTTGGGCCGGAATCTTGTCCCACAGGCAACACACAAGTGCCTGAAGAGCACGAGAGTTAGCAATCTCAGTGGGACTGGAGCAGGCAAGGCTATGCAGGAGACCCTGTAATACGACTGGAGACCTTTTGGAATCAGAACACCGCAGGCGAAGCTTTGGCACAGAGGGAGTGGCTTTTGGGGAATAGCAAAAATTCTGGCTCCCAAGTCAGATAATATTTTTCCTCTAGGGGTCTTGAAAATGAATCATTTGCTGGGCCAGAGAGGGAATACAAATGCATTATTGTGTAGTACTGTTCAGGGGTGAGGCTCTAGACTTTCGCTTTTTATGTAAGAAACAACTGCACCTCCTTCCAGACACCCCGGAGGGACCTATACCTATGCTCTCCTTGAAAGCTCAGGGCTGTGCACCTCCTGAGAGTACAAAACCCCAGGACTCCCAAATTTGACCAGCTCTGGTGCTTTACGTGAGACCCATCTCTCTCAGCAAAGTCTCCTGAGAAGCCAGCAGTGGTCTGACCCAACAGCACGCCCGCTGCCAGTTAGCTCTGCTTTTAAAAAATACTAAAGTGATAAGTGCACTGTTACTTTTATGTGTGTGTGTATAATCCACTGGCTTGACTCATCAAAGATTCAGTAAATGCTCTTTGCATGACTATTTTCCATATTATACATAAATAATAACAGTAGCTAATGCTGTCTGAGCACTTCCCCTGTGTCATTCACTGTCCTGATGCGTATGATAGCGTTGAAAACACACGACATGGCCAAGAGGAAGGCATAATTGCTATCTCCATTTTACAGACCGGGAAACTGAGATAGAGATGAAATTGCCTGTCTCAGTGCAAATAGCAGGTTACAGATAGCAGGAGGACCCCAACCCAGGCAACTGGACTTTAGGGAGAGCTCCTACTTTAGCAACTTTTCTCTAACACACACACATACACACACACACACTCAGCCTTGTAAAAAGATGTTCATATTAAGTTGGGCTGGCAGCAAGCAGGGAGCTCTCCCTGAATGAAAATACTCTCTAATACCACAAAGCATGAGGGTGCTGCAGTCCATCCCAGGCAGCAAACTACATGTGACACACTTGCCAGAAAGCTGGGTCCCCATTAGTCCTACTGACTCAGCAGTAGGGATAGGACTTCCACTAAAGCCACTAAACCTTGGCCAGAGCAGGCATGCCATTACCCCCCTTCCAGTGGGCCACTCACTCTGCTGTCCCGACAGTGAACCATCTCTACGGTTTTAAAGAAAATCTTTCCTCACTGCCCATCTGTTCCTCTTCCTCTGTGCCAAGAAATTAATATGTATTCACCTTTGTGAAGTCATGGCTATGTCTATAGGTGTTAATCCCGGACTCTAGGGCACTCTGACATCTCCCCATGTTTGTTTTTTTCTTTTTAAAATTCCTTCAAATATTAATGAATTATAGCCCATTTTCTTGACAATATAGCAAAACAAGTTTGTTTTCCTGAAAGGTCTAGAAGCTCAGCGTTGCAAACACTCGTTTATGTATTTATTTCACCATGGGTTCAGACAAGTTATGTGGCAGGGCAGTGCAGGTGTGGGAAACTTTCTTGTCAACCCCAACTCTTGCAATAATAATAATAAAACAAAGGAAATGTAACCAGTTACTGGCAAAGTCAATTGCTTTTGGCTTAAATGTTCCTGTTATTTTTCTACTGTGTTCTTCCTGTCATGACCGTCTCGCTCTCTCTCTTTTTTTTTTTTATAGCATTTGTGCTCTTGGAAATACCGTGAAGATAGATAAACTGCTATAAAAGCTGGATTGACTCATCAGTTAGCAACTCTTTCTTCCTATTCTGCAGAGAGGATTTTGTTGCCAACTCTCGAGAAATTCTTTGTGAGCTTCCACTCAGAGATAGGGCTGGCTCGCTGGTGGAGACTGGAATCAGGGGATGGAAAACCAGGCATAATTTTCCTAAGAGTTTGACCCCAGGGGTCGATGTCTAGAGGAAGCCGACAGAGCGTTAACTCATTTGATTTGCAAGTTGTGTGTGTGTGTTTTAAACACGAGCCAGAAAACAAAACTCCACCGATTAAAGCATTGGACACAGACAAGGACTGTTCTATGTATAGTATGCATTACTGATAATACTTTGCATTTCTGTAATGCCTTTCCTCTGAGGATCTCCATTCTCCCAGTACATTTTCTTTGGAGACAATAATCTTAAAATACTCCGGCAAGTTTCAGCACGGAGCATTGCTCTTTCTGGAAAAAAGAAAAAAAAACCAACAAAACCCTACCCTAATTTAGTTATCACTTACTGTGTTCTATTTTCAATGTTTCCCTTTTGACTCTTTGGAAACTTCCTCTTTCACTACAACAAAAATAGGATGAATGTTTTTAAAGTTATTAACGTATGAGTAAAAGACTTAGAAACCAAGAATGGCAGAAGGCTTGATCAAAGCCACTCCTAAAATTTATGGGCGTAATAAAAGAAAGGCATTTCACAGATAATCTCTTACAGAATTTCAGTTTTCAAATAGTTGGGGGCAGGAAGAAACCCAGAAGCTCTCAGCCTTCATTTGGGCTTTAACTTAACGCTAATATTTTTAACTCAATAATTCGTAGTTGATTTCTCAAAATTTTTATTTCAAATCAAGTTATATTCTGTAGAGGACCCCTGAGTGCTTGACTTCCAGTTAACTGATTGACTCTGCAAATTCACAAAGCACCGATCATATTATCTATAATGATTTAAGAATATTCAAGTTTATTTTTATTCTGTTTCCCTATCAACAGCCTTTCACACCCAACAGAAATGTTTGAGAAACAATTGTATTGTCTGAATATGAACACACAGGCCCATTAGCAAGCTCAACTCCCTCAATCTTGTGGGACGTTCAAACCGAAATGATGTATTTTAAACAATAGACCTGGTGAAACAATGCTGTTAAAGTGTTATTATTTGGTAATTATTCTGACAGTTCTCTATTAAGAGAAATTTTTCTTCTCAAGTAAAGGCATTAAGAGAATGAGCCCAGAGCCTGGAACCCAGCCACTAGAGCCAGATTTAAATGCCTTACGGTTCCAGGGCCACCAAGACCACAGAGCCCTGAATGACAACACAGGACGTGCCCCTCAAGTGATTACACTCATCCTTCGGACACTCTGGCTGTGTGAAGACCTGGCCTTGGGTTTCCAAGTTTGCTTTAGCCCAAGCCACACACTCAAAGGTCGCCTGAACCACAAACTACAATTTAGCGTTTGCAGCGATGTGAGCTCATAGAATACAGACCGACCCCTGTGCTGCCTCCTAAAAGGGTGAGCAGTTGTACTGTTACAAGGTGAAAAAGGAAGCTGGCTTTAGATGAGGACCATTCACGTCACTGCTTCGTCCGAGTCTCGAAGATTCCCCCAGGACTGCTAATGAGAGTAAAATGTATTTACTGCCTTGGTCATACCTGGACTACTCGGGGAGTTTTAAGTCCAAAACAGCCGTGGACTTCATTGACTGCTCAACAAACCATGTAAGTAAACACTCTTGTAATCCCTTCCCAAACATGCCCAGTCTTACTCACGCCTGTTTCATACTTGTGAATGTGAAGCAATTGTTAATGCTCCAATCAAAATTTTAGTAATTTCACAGGCATGCGATTTGCATAGCTATTTCCTGATCCACCTTCTCTCTATGCCCTGGAGGTCTTCATTTCTCAGAAACACTTAAAAACGCAGATTACTTGACTTCTGCCCGCCTTCCCCATCCCATAAATAGAGAAGGACTTGCTACCTCATCTGTATTGCTGATGGGTTGGAAAGCATGTGACTCTCTGCATTCTTGCCACAAAAAACAAGACAAGCAAACCTCTTATAGTCAGGCTTTAAAAGAGGTGATGGGTGGATTTCTGTCTTTGTTCCTCCTCCTCCTTGAGGGGGGAAGAGAAATTTAAATGACCAAATGTTATTTATATATCATTCTGAAATAACAGAGTAAATTCCAAAGTAATACAAAAATATTCTAGAAGTCTATATATGAGGGTTGTCCACTGGCAAAGAAGAAAGATGTTACACAGATGCTTGTCACTACCTCTTGAGGAATAAAGGGGAAATCTGGAGTTGAGTCTAGGTGTGGAGTGAGGAGAGATTCTGAGGTTTTCAGAGGACTGGCTCCCTAAGGTTAGAATTCTGGAAATAGGAAAAGAGATGGAAATCCATGCCAGAACTTTCAGACTCTCAGCTTCCCATCTTGTCTGTTCTGGCTGCCCACAATCTCCACCTGTGGAAACCTCCACCTGAGGGTCCCATTCAGGACTTGTGAGGGGGTGGTGGTGTGAAGTGTACACGAAGCTGTTTTGCAAAAGCTTCTTCATGTTTGGGATACTGGGCTCTGCACAGGTAAACCACAGCACAGACGGGACTGAGGCCTAGGCTTCCCTGAGGATTGGGAAGACTCCTTTGCCTTACTTAGAATTTCACATGCCCTGTAAAGAGCCATCAGCGAAGTGCGGAAACCTGAGGACATAGTGAGGACATAGCTCAGTCCTTAAGGATAGGGGAACCGTGCCGTCTGGTGCTAACTCTGATCCCCCTACCACCTCCCAGCTGCCACGTCTTGTTGTGAAGTCACAAATCCCACAAAACCAAAAGTAGACTCTAAAAAATACTACTGTAGCTCAGACTTCCATGTTCACACTTACCTGATAACTCCTTTCTCCTACTACTCATCTCTCCAGATGCCAGGTATCCACTAGCCATTATTGCCAGGCCCCAGGTCCCTCTCTCAAAGGAGAAGATCAGGGACACAAGCTGTGACAGTCAGAATGACCACGTGTTTCAGTGTCATGCTCTGCATTTTTTCTAAGAATTTTGGAAGAGTGCCTAAGTCCATGTTTTGAAAACTACTATATAAACACGTATTTCATCTTTCTTAGTATGGTACTATATAATAAGAATAAAACTTCAAGATAATTCTCTCTCTCTTTTTTGAGGCCATTTAAGGGTCTACTCTGGAAATGCTTTTTAAGGACTTTTTGATTTCCACAATTTCTGAAGGTTTTATAAAGACAGAACCTCTTACCCATAGAAAATTACATTTTTTTTGTCTCTGTCTTTCTCTAGCTCTTTTTTTTTTCTTTCTGTTACAATCAATAAACCCATTCCTTCTCGTCTATGATTGATACGTTCTGTGGTGTTGCTATTGAACGTGACAGCGCAGAAGTGAAAGCTCCATTTTTGTATTGAAGATCCTTGCAAGGAACAGTAAATATCAGAACAGTTTTTAAACTCTCATATAAACAGAACATTCTTGCTCAGCCATTTCTCCAGGTTTGGAAATGAGATATTCCACTTTCAACATTGAAGATAATTGATTTGCTACATCTCTAAAGAAAACATTCCCCACTTGGAACTAAGTAAAATAAGAAGGGTTTTGGGGTGTGTGTGTGTCTGTGTGTGTGTGTGTGAATTAGCATGGTGATATCTAATTTATTACAGACTTGGATAAATACGTTATGAGATCCATTTCAGTATTTAAAACACATCCATGTAAGAGAAAAGAAAAAGTAAAAAGTCGCCAAATAATAAGCTTCCAATTTCTTTTTAAAGAAGATCCAAAAAGGAATTCATACCAAAAGGGGATTTTTCACTGTCTCTGTGGTTTTTCGACCTTTCAGAAAGAATAATTGAAGAAGTAGGATGAAATCTCTTACTGTAAAGTAAAAAGGTGGCTACTCTGGGGTGTCTGAGATTCTGAGACTTTTTTCCTTGTTCATGTAAATTCCTCTCACCCTCTCGCTCCTTTGTGAGGCACCGGCACCATTTCTGACAAGGTACCCTAGTGGTCACTGAGCTTCACTTGTTGGTGGAGGTCTAGGAGCCGCCAAGACACTGAAAAATGACTTTAAAAACTTTTCTATGGTACCAACATAGTCCCAGATTGCATAGAACAATGCATATATTGGAGCAGGGTGGGGTGGGGGCCAAAAGAAGAAAGGGACCTGGAGTGAGAGTGGAAGGACAGTGACAAGTCCATAATGTTCTACCTGGTGACACAGTAACTAAGAACAGATAATTATACAGCGAGCCAGAGAACTCAGTTAACTGGAATGAGAACTTGTCACACTCTAGAGAAACAACAGACAGTTGCCATCCAAAACCCTAAGGTAAGTCTAACAACGAACAGAGAAGAGGGTAGGCCTTCGAATTCTTTTTCAGAATCAGATACAGCACATAACAATTTAGAGCTGCTCTACCCGATACAGTCACCACATGTGTCTGCTGAGCGCTGGGAATCCTGTATGTCAAGTCCAAATTGAAATGCACCACAGCATAAACATATATACCATTTTCTTAGACTTACTACGAAATAAAAGTAAAAGATCTCATTAATAACATTTTATATTGATTACATATTGAAATGATAATATTTTGGATATACGAGATTAAATAAAATATATTATTAAAATTAAGTCCACATGTTTCCTTTTACCTTTTCAAATGTGGTTACGAGAATACTTTAAATTACATGTGGCTCGCATTATCTTTCTCTTGGGCGATGTTGGTTTAGTCAATAATTCAATGTTATGATTATAGCGATGTTCTTGGAAATACGTGTTAAGGAGCAGGCAGAACAGGATTAATGTGGGAAGCTAGGATAATCGGCAAGAATCACGGTCGAAAGTTTCAATAGAATTTAGAATTGTATTCACTGTTAAGGGAGGATGGTCACATAGAGATGTTAGTGTCTGAAAATCCTGCCAAAGCTGACCTCTTTCCTCTGCTGTAAAATTCCAGTCTGGTAATCATTGACTTAAGGCTACTAAGTAGCCCTGAACAAGACGTTATTTCATTAACTTCCTTAATGAAGATGGCAAAGCAAATGTCAAGCCTTGGCAACAGACTGGAGAAAAGAGAGAGACAATGACACAGAAAGAAGGAGAAAAGGGGCCTGTATTTACTTCATGACTTCATCTCTCCTGTCACCAACACGGGTTGGGTGTAAACGCAAGCCACTGTCATCATCCAGTGCAAACCAAATGACAGAAAATGGAACTTGAGTGATTTGGGCGAGTTGGAATTAGGAGCTTCTTAATCACAAATTGTTAAATGTCTGACCGTATTTTTTTGTTTTTGGAGAGTTCACCTGAAAGTAAGCAGAGAGAGGCTGGTAAGGCCGAAATGCAAGGGTGTAGCCTCCTTGGTCCCATGTTTTTACGTGATTAAAAAGTAAGAATATTCATTGAAGACGGGCATTCCAATGAAGCCCAGAAAAATCTGAACAGAACAAAATAGTTTGAACTCTGGGGAGGAGGGAAGAGGCACATTCTTCCACAATCATTCTTAGCACCAAAAGACCCTGAGGCATCACTCTGATAAAGTGGCTGTCCAATCCGCAGCTGGCCCAATGTCCCATTCTCCCAAACCTGCGGTCACAGTAGTTGAAATCAAAGCTGATTCTTTCCAACCCCTCACTTCTTGATCCCCGCAGCAGCGGCAACACGGAAACACAACTAGACATTAATGGCCCTCTAAACACTACATGCCAATCAGAGGGCTACACACCCACCTGGTTATAAGGCTTCTCATTGTGAAAATAAAAGAAAAGCAATGGTGGCAGTGGAAACAAGCTTAGAAAATATTTTCTTTTCTTAGATGGCAAGAGTTGCTATCGCATTGAAGGCAGTAACATGCAGAAAGATTAAGACCAGAATCTCTGCAGCATTAACAAAACATTTAATGAATATTATACATTCTACTGTATGATGTTTATGATATAATAATTTTTATGAGATTATTTGGCAGGTTTGACCAATATCCAGTGAAGGGGTCTGTACACCTCTGGTATGTTTTTGATATCTAACTATAGAAGTATTTTTCTTTGTCCTCCAAACTCTTTTATAGCACATGGTATGCATATTTCAGCATCCAACATTATTAACTCATGGCCAACTGTCAGTTGATGGTTATCTAACACATGGGGTCTCCACAAAAGGGATCCTTATTTGGGCAAAAGCTCTTGTCTGCACTGGTCTGTCTATATTTTCCCTCAGAAGAACTTTATTTGGATTATTATTCGCTGTTAGTGGAAACTCGGAGGCTGCATGTGTGGCAATCGGAAAGGAGAGAAATAAATCCTTAGCAAGTTAAAACACTTAGCTGATATTAAAACCATTTCTAGCTTTGTTAGCTGAAAGCAAACTCTCCATTGCCCTCTTGTGGTGAAACGATGTGATGGCGTGGGATGACCATAAAAACCCAGAAACTAACCAGAGAGTTTAATCAGATGCAGGTAAGAACATTCATCATGGATAGACACAGCCACAAATCACAACCTTATGTTGTTTTATGTTTTAGATTCTACATTTTGCAGCCCTCCTATGTGGAGATGGATGGGGGTGGGGCGTGGGAGTGGGTGGGGCTCGTAATATGAAAATTAGAACTTTGTCTTTCTGGAGCACAATGACTTCACTATATTTACAACCACAGCTGCTATATGTGTGTGTGTGTATATGCACACATACATTATGTGTGCATATACACACACAGATGTATATATATTTATATGGCAAATTGATTTTTATGAGATTTAGGACCTTAAAAAAATCATGCTCACATTTTGAAAGTTCCTTCATAACCAAAAATAGACTGATGTTCCAACGAGTTTGGAATTATAGGAACCAAGGAAAGAAGTCTGAATAATTCCCTAATATGGAAGAGAAACTGCTTTTTTTTAAAGAAAAAAAAAGGAGGAAAACTTTGTTTCTGACAATAGGCAACATATGGAGAGGTGGAATTTCTAGAACCAAGTACAGAATTTCTCTTTCCATATTCTCTAAAAATAAAATTTTATGAAATTCTCAACTCCAAATTTAATAATCAGTTACCCAATTTGGTACTTAATTTCTTTTTAAGAACACCATTTAAAATTTCTGCTGAATGCCTTTCAACAATTTCCTGCCTAACAGGCCCGTCCCCACAAAGCAAACAAACCTGGTATTAAAACAGACTGAGGAGCTTAAGGAAAAGCTGGGGGAGAAGCCGGGGTAAAGTCCATGAGAACATAAACTCTTTTTTATCTTATTACCAGTAAATGTACCATTCCTCTCTTTTATGTGTCTTCTTTCTAGATAAAAGCCACTCCTCCAGCCAGCATTAACAAAAATGCTCTGTATTTTTTAGTATGATTTTAGGGGCAGATGAATCTCAACTTGGCTTTACTCCTCACACGTGGAGCTTTAGTTTTGCAACAACAGTTGTTTGATTTTTGCCTTTGAATTAGCAAAGTTCTTCAAGCAATTTTACTATAAAATTAAACAGCTGGGAGTTCTTTAGCAAAACATGACGATTCTTGTTCTTCTTTGTACTATTGTGCAAGCTGAAATACCCTTTCTTTCATGTCTTTCTATTCCAAAATGAATTCCCTAGTTAGCCTTGTTTTGCTTTAAAAAAAAAATAATAAAGAAATGGGGGGAGTAAGTATTTGCTGACCTCTGAAATTCATTTGCTTTTAAGCACAGGGTGTTTACACAAGGTGCGTACTCAAAGGGCTTTTGTTTAATTCCTATTATGGAATGAAAAATGATATTCTGCCCCAATATAATGCCAATCTTTGAGTACAACAGAGCTGTTTGCAAGTACTTCTGTGGAGTGAGGCATCGCATGCCTATTTTGCAGATGGGAAAACTGAAAACATTGCTACAGGGTGAGGAAATACAGAAGTAAGACACTCATAGAGGCTGGGATTAAATTTAGAATTTGATTTTTAGCCCAGGACTCAAACCACGTGAGGGCTTTGACTCTTTGGAATCAACAGAAGAGCAGTTTTAAAACATTCTTTTGACATTATTAACCACAGCCTGAGGGCTCAGGGAAGTGGAGGGGGGTGAGAGGCAGGGCCTGGAAACATAATACAGGGCTTCGAGGTGACAGCCTCTGTGACATTGCTAGTAAT
Source organism: Galagoides demidoff (assembly GCA_963574575.1). Classification (NCBI taxonomy): domain Eukaryota; kingdom Metazoa; phylum Chordata; class Mammalia; order Primates; family Galagidae; genus Galagoides; species Galagoides demidoff. Next base: position 8,046 of record CAUYQV010058848.1, on the reverse strand, counting down.
ATGGATCGCCTGATCCATGCTGCCATATATTCCAGAAATATTCAAAGGCATAATGATTCCCTTTGTATCTTAAAAAAATAGAATTCAAAGGCTAGTGTAGACACCCTCCTAAAATACAAAGCCAGAGAGTCCTGATAAGACAGGAGTTGTGGAAAGCGGTTCTTGGCTTTTCAAACAGATTTGGAACCAAAGACCACTGCTAGGAGTTAGCAGATCCACAGATGTGATGACAGTGGGATTCTTCGTTCGAGTTATTTATATAATGATGGAATTCTGCAGCTGAAGAAGAACTTAAGGCACCAGCCAGTCGGAACCCTGTTTCTAACACATCAGAAAAGGGAGGCCCAGAGAGCCTGCCATTCACCCAAAGACACACAGCAAGCAGCAGAGCCCGGGACAGCCTGGCCTCTGCTGGCCGCGTGAGATGGCAGCAGCACCTTGGCAGCAGATGGCTTTTCAATGGGCGCTGAGCATCTCCACTGGGGTCTCTGCAGGGCGACCTCTGTCATCCGCAGACCATGTTACTGAGACACATTTTCCAAGGAACCGCAATTAATAAAATCAAACGGGAGCTCACAAGGACATTCTCACTGTGTTCAAATGCCAAAACACACAACCGAGAACGCTCACTTGGAGCACAGGGAGCGTAGGTCCTTCTGGCAGGATGTCTGCACCCCACACTCCCAGCTGTCGGCTCCTACCCAAGTGCAAGGGACTAAGAGCAAAGCCTGCGAGGGCCTCAGGACAGTGCTCTCACGCTGGGCATCAAGGTCTGCCACCCGCTTGCTTTACTTAGGGCGCCCGGGAGCCCTCCACGGGGTGAGAAATGGCTTTGGGAACGCAGGACCTCTGGGAGCCGGAAGAAGTGGACACAGTCCACCTCGCTGTGCAGCTTCCGCCTCACCTTGCAACAGCGACGATGCCGCGGAGATCCCAAGCACATCACATGGTTTCGGGGGACAATCCTCCTCCTTTTTTGGTTTTTTCTTCCTCCTACCCTCACACTTACTTACATTGGCCATGGCGCCCCCTGCCATGGAGTTCCTCATTCTCCCTCATCTCCAGCTGGGTGAGGACACCACTGTCTGTAGCAGGCTTCTTCTGTATCAAGCAGGCTTCTATCCTAGTACCCATCACCCTTGATGGAAACTGTCTCTTTCACCAGACCCGCGGTGTTTCTGTCTCCTTCACCAGACCCTGGAGAGATGATGTCTGTCTCCGTCACTGTAGCACTGTTGCAGTAGGTGTTCAATAAATGTTTACTGAACAAATGACTCTCTCATGTTTGGAAATCGGCATCTGCTACTTAATAAGAGTCTGGTAAATGTTTGATAAACTGCGCTGACTGCTGATCCCACTAGAGAAAATAAATACCACTGAAGAAGGCAAGGAATATGGGCTATCCTTGGTGGTTCACCCTCCTGTCTCCGGTACCTTCCCTTGGTTCCATCACCATTTACAAGAGACAGACACGTATGGCCACGTTTTAATTCCTCTATGCAACTCTCAGACCCAGCTATTGTCAACCACCTAAATACTTGACAGAAACCTGCCTTGTCACACAGAACTGGACACACAGAATTGGACTCAGAGAACTGACCAGTTAATGCTAAGACCCTCAAACCCACAGAGTCCTGGCTCTCCTAGAAAGCCCTTTAACCAGGCAAAAGTCAGCAACATCTCAGAGAAAAAAAGTTCCCTGGGGAAGATGGCAGACTGCCTGGTGAGAATTACTTTTTTAAGGAACCCCATCTCTGCAAAGCTGCCTAAAAAAATGTGCCTTGCCGAGGAAATTCTGGGCAAATCTATAATGTAGAGATTAAATTTAAATCCCAATAAAGATTTTTAACAAAGATCAATAAAATAGGAGATTGATCTGCAGTTAAAAGTTCCCAGTAATGGGATTGTCTAGAAATTTCATAAATAAATGCTTTTATCTTGATTACAAAATAATCCCCTGCCACAAAAACAAGGCGAATCAAGGTGGGAAATTGTTCAGCGGGAATTAAAATGTCACACTTTACACAGAAGAAAGCATTGCAATCACCAGGGAAACACACGCTGCAAATGTGTTAACACAAAATTACATACATCACTTAATTATATAAGCGCATAGCTCCTGAGTAACCCATTAGCTAAACATGTCGGCTGCGGTTGAATATATACATGCAATATTTTTAGCACAGAGGGGATGTAACTATGTCAGGCCTGGCACCATAGAGCCTGAGATGGCAAGTGCTATTAAACTGAGATGCAATCATGTTGAAAAGGAAACATTAACAAACAGCAGACAATTGAGAAGAAGATACAGTGAGCTTGTGTTCTACCACATGTGCTTCCAAAACCTTATATAACTATTCATTGTCTATTTCATCTGGCTTGCCTCCCAGGTTTGTTCTATGCTATACTAATTTTATAATAATAAACTGCTACACCAGTTTTATGAAATCACGCATGCACAGAGGTTGCAGATGACATTAGGTCTGATTCTCTTCACCGGCCAAGGACCCCATCCTGAAGTTAAATGTCCCAAACCATCTTCTTCATTGAAAGTGGCCCCTCTTCTTTGCTTCTGACGAAAGATAACCGCTTCTTTTCTTTCATCATCATGACACTGGTGAAGTTGGTGAAATCACTGCCAGATACCCAAGTTTCACAAGCAAGTAGAAAAGGCACAGGCTTTGAGAGCCTGCAGCTCTGTGTTCACAATATAAATTAGGCAACTGCCTGACCCTGGGCAAGTCATTATCTCTCCCCATGGCTGACATCATGCATTTGTCCAAGAGGGATTATAGCTCTATCTTGAAAGATTATGATGGAGAAAGGTTGGGACAGAGGTGCCCAGCACGTTTTTTTTTTTTCTAATTTATTTACTTGTTTGTTTATTTTAGAGACAGAGTCTCACTTTATCATCCTTGGTAGAGTGCTGTGGCATCATAGCTCACAGCAACCTCTAACTCCTGGGCTTAGGCGATTCTCTTGCCCCAGTCCATTATTTTATGCAGTACACTAAGACACTCATAAATGATGAACACCACTATCTCATGTCTGTGCATATAACAGTGATGACAGGCAATAACGAAGCTGCTAAAAGGGAGAACATGCCTTGGTGGTAACTGATTCTGCGTTTGGGGCAACTTTAACTCTCAAGGTAAAAGGTGAAGAAAGGAAATTACCACATAATTGCATGTCCCCTAAACAGCATGAGAAGGACAGACAGATCTGACTATGCCAAGTGTCTTCCTTCTCTAATCATGGAATGTTTCTTTTCTTTCTTTTATTTTTATTTATTTATTTTTTTTGAGACAGCGTCTCTCTCTGTCACCCTAGATAGAGTGCTATTGGGTCATAGGAATTCCAAACTCTTGGACTTGAGCCTTTTGCCTCAGCCTCCTCAATAGCTGGGACTATAGGCACCTGCCAAGACACTCAGCTAATTTTTCTAATTTTAGTAGAGATGGGGTCTCGCGCTTGCTCAGGCTGGTCTCAAATTCCTGAGCTCAAGTGATCCACCTCTTAAGCCTCCGAGAGTGCTAGGCTGACAGGGGTGAGTCACAGCACCTGGCCTCACTGAATGTTTCTGAAATGTGCCTCTCTCTTGGAGAGGTGCTGCTCAATTCTTGAATTCCCAGGCTCATCTGAATTGTCCCAATCCCCTGTATCTAGAAATCACCAGATAAAGGCCTCTACATTTGTAGAAGCTCAAAAAATAGACAAAAAAAATGAACAGAGTTGAACATGGAAAGCCAAGAAGAAAGGCAACATTCCATTTGAAGAGTCCCAATATAGACAAATCTTTATGAAGTTTGGGCCCCATATAGAGTTCAAGGCTTTCCTTGGGGGTTTTCGCTAGAACTTCCCTATTAATTAAATTTCATTTTAAATAAACCCCTACGTACTGAAAGAGAAGAGCAAATTCTACATATTTAGAAGTCAGGGCAGGTCAATTGGGGTAAAAGAAGAAAAAGGAACCATTTAAGAAGACACAGCTAAGGTTCTGATTTCTACTGGCCAAATCATCCTGGTTTTGCTTCTAATGTCCCATATTCATTTATAAATATTTACAAAATTGCCATCTCTATGTCTGATACTGTGTTAGTCGACATATTAGACCAGCTGGAGATGAAAGAGAACAGGTAACATAGTTCCTAATTTTTAGGAAACATTTTCACAATTTTTTTTTGAGACAGGATTCACTGTGTTGCCTAGACTTATCTCAAATTCCTGGACTCAAGTGATCCTCCCACTTCAGCCCCCGGAGTAGCTGGCATTACAGGTATGTGCCATTACACTCAGCTACGTTTTCATTGATTTTCAATAAATATTCTTACTCAGGAGGCCTCAGTAGCCTCATCTGTAAATTAAGGGTTCACTAGACAAGAAAGAAGGTCATGAACAGGCAGTCCACGGACCGAATTTGTGTAGTGGCATCGTTTGTCTACCTTGCATGAGTTTTTTATTACTGTTACCAATTGAAAATCATGACATTTTCATATCAAAATAGGTAACATTGGCTTTTCTCAGAGCTGAAAGATCTGCTGGCAACACTGGGCTGATATTTCTACAGCACAACAAAAGATTCCAGCTGAAGAGCAGCTGCTTCTTTAGACAGGGCCTGGGCGCCTCTTCCCTCCTGATTAATAGGCCCCTCCTGCCCTTCTCCCTCGAGGGTCCCTGCTGACATCTCTGGGCACTGAAGTTTGCAACCTCTGACCCGGAAGGTCTCTCAGGTTTTTTTTTTTTTTTTCTTTTCACATAAGAGCTGATTGTGAGAAGCAACCAATGGAATAAAGTAAGTTACCTGCAGGGAAGAGGCAATTCCTCTATTAACCCATGTTCTTTACCTAGTGGTCTCAGTTCAAAGGCTGCAAAGTCCCAAAGAGAGTTACCAGAGCAGGTGTCATAATCCTCCTTCTTAAGAGTTTTCCAAAACTCCTTTCATTACACAACCATTGGGATTAGGCCGTCTTGCACAAAGATGGAAAAGTGGACCAACCTACACTTAGAGGTCCCTGTTATAGTTTACATTTTCCCTTTTTGCATGTGTCCAAGATGAACAGGCTATTTCAGCGGGTTTCTAAGGATGCCAGACCAGACCTCTTTGCTCTTAAAGATGCATGACCCCTGGCCGATTCCTGGGGGGATATGCTTTGAAACTAGTATCAGAAACTCGGTCATCTCAGCGGCAAGTCACTGTATTTGCTCTTCATTCATTTTTAGACCCTTTGCACTCCAAAAATGCTTCATGATGGTTGCTAGGCAACTATTGTTGAATACATGCAAGAGGCATTAATTGTGTGAGCATTTTCAAAAATGGAGAAAAAAAATGTTTAAAACTGAGGACATTGCCATACCTAAAATAAAACACGTCTTCTTTAAGCAGCTGTCCAGAACAGGGCCACTACAGGCTGCTGGCTTTTGGGCATCGAGGGTGGGGTGTGTGGGGGCAGATGATTCACCACCAAATATTCACTTACATTTCTTTGTCTTCTATCTTCCCTCTCCAGCCCCCCACTCAAATATGCAGGTGGCACTACTTTCTAACAAAGCCTCCCTCATAGGATGACTGGGACTTGTCTTATTAAATATTTTCTGCTTTTCCTGTTGTTCATTTCCTCCCTGCTCTGATTTTTCCTGACATGTGTATTTCATACTTGCATATCCTCAGGGCAGGAAGGCTTATGGCTCCCCAATTATTCCATCTAGCTTTAGGATCCACTGAACTTACCACAGAGGGATCATCTCTTTCTCTGACCCAAATGGAAACAACAAGAACTTTTCTATTTTCCACATCAAAGACGAAGCTTTCCGCTGATGCCAACTGTGCTGTGTGCTTCTTATGAGTAAACCAAGACTTCATGGTATAGTGTTTTCCCTACACTTTTTTTTTTTTGACATTGCAATGTCCTGAGTCAGCTACAGAGACTTCGATAAACTGAGTCCAATTATCTCAAGTCAACAAGGGTGGAATGTGGCCCAAGGTGATTTCCCTTTTCTTGTGTATGAAGTGAAGTAATACGAGTCTCCATCAGGATGGAGTTCTAAGGCCCAGCAAGGCTATTCACGCATTCTTTCCTGGCCTATGTGGTTCCCACAAGGAATGAGTTTTCTCATCTGCAAAGTGGAGAAAATGATTTAGGGCTCAGGCCCAGCACCTAGTAAATAGTATATAAACACTAGTCATCATCAACATGATTATAATCGTTGTTATTTCTGGGTCTTAGATACATTTGTCTTTCTACTGGATCTTGGCCAAACGGTCTCATACTGGTGAATTCCAATTGAAGATTCTATCTTCCCTAAGAAATTAATTTAGAAAAAATACTGAGAATAATTAACCTTCTGTGGGAAAAAAGAGAAGTTTTTATTAGAGATCAAAATATATTAAATACATAGATGTGATTCTCAGCTTCTGAGCGGACTGCTGGGGAGCCAGAGTGATCGGAGAGAGCATGGCATACCTGGAACTGTGTCCAAGAGGTGGCAGGAAGGGAGGAAGGGAATAAAACTAGAGGCAAGAATGTCACAGCTCTGGAATATTCTGGACAATAAATCCTAGGCCTCTCTGCACATCAACTGCCACTACAAACTGTCTCACAAACAGTACTAGAGAGCAGGTACGGGCTAGCAGATCCCCACTGATTTGGGTTAGCTATGGTATGTATTGTAAATCTCTTGCAAGTTTTGTGCAAGACACTGTGCTGAGAATTTTATGTGCAACACTTAATCCTTATATAATAGATCCTTGAAGGGAGCAGTATCATGACCACCAGTTTACAAAGGAGGAAACTGGGTCTTAAAGAGGTGAGGTAATTGCCCAGGAGCACACAGAGGGTCAGCAAAAGTGAGTGGAGACTGAGACTCAGACACTTGTGTATTCAGAGTTCATCTCCTTGGCAGTGTTGGGCTCTGTGCCTCTACAGAGCAGGCCACATCAATACCCTATTTAGCCCATATCACAAAATCCCAAAATCACAGATGCTGGCAGGGTTGTGGAGAAAAGGGAACACTACTACACTGCTGGTGGGAATGCAAACTAATATGTCCCTTTTGGAAAATCATATGGAGAACACTCAGAGATCTAAATATAGATCTACCATTTAACCCTGTAATTCCTCTGTTAGGTATATATGGAGAAGACCATAAATCACGCTATAATACAGATATCTGTACCAGAATGTTCATTGCAGCCCAATTCACAATCGCTAGGTCATGGAAGAAGCCCAAGTGCCCATCGACCCATGAATGGATCAATAAATTGTGGTATATGTACATATGTACACCATGGAATACTACACAGCCACAAAGAAAGATGGAGACTTTACCTCCTTCATTTTTACATGGATGGAGCTGGAAAATGTCCTCCTTAGCAAAGTATCTCAAGAATGGAAGAAAAATGTACTCAACACTATTATGAAACTAATTGTTAGCTATCTTAAGAAAGCTACAATCCAAATGGAGCCCTAGACTACAGGGAAAGGGGACGGAGGAGGGGAGGGGGGAGGATGGGTGAAGAGAATGATATTGTAGGGATCACGCCTATAATTTATCCTATTAGGGTACATGTGAATTTGTCTAAATCTTGAATATAAATGTCTTAACACAACAATTATGAGAAAGACATGATGGCTATGTTAGCCAGTTGGATGACAGTTTTCCAAACTGCATATGGAAGCAACACACTGTATCCTATGATAGAATTAATGTACACAAGTATGATCTAATAAAAAAAAAGATTAAAAAAAAGAGAAAAAAGATCTATCAGAACCATAAATTTTCATTATGAGGCCTCAGCTCACTATAAAGTAATATTCTGACCTGGTTAGTCACCTGAATTGGATTTTAGAATAAGATGGAAGCATTGGTTTCATTTTGCATTGCTGGTGTAAGATGAGTTAGCTTTATTTTTTTATTTTTATTTTTATTTTTTTTATTGAATGGTAACTATGTACATTAATGCACTTCTGGGGTACAGTGTGGGGTTTTCACATGCAATCCGAAATACTTCCATCAAACTGATCAACACAGCCTTCATGTCATTTTCTC
>CAUYQV010058846.1:0-28462 GCA_963574575.1 Galagoides demidoff | reverse complement strand
TAGCGCCAGCCACATACACGGAGGGTAGCAGGTTCGATCCCAGCCCGGGCCAGCTAAAACAACAATGACAACTGTAACAAAAAGTAACCAGGCATTCTGGCAGGCGCCTGTAGTCCCAGCTACTTGGGAGGCTGAGGCAAGAGAATCGCTTGAGCCCGAGAGTTTGAAGTTGCTGTGAGCCGTGACGCAGCACTCTACCAAGAGCAACATAGTGAGACTCTGTCTAAAAAAAAAGAAATGCAGCCTGAGTTTTCCATTGTGTAGCTGATACCCCATTGCTGGAGCCAGATGCCAGAGGGCATGCATACACGCGGGGTGGAGGATAAGGGGGAAATCAGGGGCCTGGCTGTCCCAGAGGTCATGGGTACAGGTCAGTGGGGTCACATCTCCCTTGGCCCAGCCCTGTTGGCTAATTCACTCAATGGCTCCATTTTCCCAGGTAGATGGTAAGCAGAAAACTGCCCTTCTTAAGGGCAGTTTCACCCAGGTCCCAGAATTTCCCCAGAATTGCTTTTCATCCTTGAATTTATGTGTCAGAGTCTGTATGAAGAGCTGTGGCCTGGCCAGGCTTGGGCTGCTCTGGCCCCCCACAATGCATTCTCCTGGCAGATGGCTGTTCAGCAGCTTCCTTGGAACCAAAGAATTTCCAGAAAGCCCCAAGAGGCTAGACTGAGATTGGCCCCATTCAGGCTTTAGAGTCCAAGCTCCCCTCTGCCCTGGAGTCTGACTGCCTTGATTGCTGGCCAAAGAGAACAGCCAAAGGCAGCCTGGGAAAGTGGGAAGGGCTCTGGTTTTGGCATCAGAAGATTGAGGTTTGAGCCCTGGCTCTGTTCATTCCTGGCTGTGTGGGGCAGTGGAAAGAACAGGATTTGGACAGGCCTTGGTTCGTTGGGCTTTATTCCTTACCCTTGACCCAGGCCAGGGTGCCCCTAACAAACCCCAGGCCATTCCCAGAGTGTGCACGTTTGGCTACCTCCTGCCAGTGGTAGCACAAGTCCAAATGTTCAGCCAAGCCAAGGCTCTGGTCCCCATCCTGTTATATGTCTAGGAGTTGCTGGTGTTTGGGAGTCCCTAAGTAAGGGACCAGCCTTGCTTGGTCTTGCTACCAGTGTAGCTGCAGTGGAGGTGCTCGGTAAATGGGTGGATAATGTCCCAAGTAGGGAATGCTGTGCAAAGTCCCCAGCCCCTGACGCAGCCACAGGTGCGGGGGGTGTTTTAGACTCAGTAAATGGTCTCCCTGGACACCCTGCACAGCCCCCCTTCGTTCTTGCTTCTTCTACACTTGCTCCTCAACAGGTGATCCGAGAGCCAGGAGCACTGGTTAGAAAAGGCATATCTGGGCCCCCCAGCCTGTGTGTAACGAGATTCCTCAGCCGACTTGTTTTCATGTTAAAGAAGCGCGGCTCCACCACAGAGGCTGGAAAGAGAAAATACTGACTTTGCAAGACCCTCTTGCATCTAAGGAGTGGACGTGGACCTGCTTCTGGCTGATAAGATGCAAACAGAAGTCACGGGGTGGGGAATTCTAGGGCAGCTTTTTAAAGTGGACTGTCGAGGCTGGCCTGCCCCTCTGTGGAAATAGTGCAGCCATCCGAAGACTTTAAGCGTGAAATGCACATTCTAAGGATGACAGGAACACAGACTGAGTCTGGGTTCTTGGTGACAACTGCAAACAGCTGCATCCACGGGAGATGTCTTTCTCTGGACATCTGACCTGAGAAAAAGAAACCCTTATATGTTAAAGCCTGTGTTAAGTAAGCTTTTTGTACTCGCAGCCAAGTGGATGGATCCTGACTGGTGGGGAGAGGGCACTGTGCTCTGAGATAACCGGGCAGGTGGAGGAGGCAGGACTGCTTCTGACACTCACTTTCCTATAGATGTGGAACCTCAGCCTCCATGGAGTGCCAGGAGCCAATGCTGTCTAGGGTGGAAAGTTTTCCTTTAAGCCTCTTGCTGCTGCAGATCACTGGTGCAGGGAGTAGCCAAAGGCAGCCTGGGAAAGTGGGAAAGGTTTGTAGCCAGGAAGTCTGGGGTGGAGCCTTGAATTCCTCCTGCTTCAGTCAACAGTGGCTCTAAAGCTGGACCCTGCAGGTCAGGTGAGGTGAGGAAGGAGAAGCAAAGAGTGGTGAGTCAAGGGAGAGGGACAGGCAGAATTGGTCAGAGACTAATTAGAACAGGAGTTGAGAGGAGTGAGATTGCAATCTTTTTCTATCAAAGAAGGCTTCCTGGAGGGGTGTGCCTTGGTCGGGGCCTTGAAAGATGCACCTAATTTGGTTGCGGGGCAGTGCGGGGGACACAGTAGTAGGGAGAGCTCAACAGTGACATATCCTCACTTGGGCTTGTATGAGTCCCTCTCTGTCTGTGCAGTGACCTCAACTCATCCTCCAAGACCTAGTGCAACTCTGAGTTGCATCCCTGAGTCTCTCTGCTGCACTGGCCTTCTAACCCGGAAAGGCCTTTCATATGCTATATTCTGATTATGCCTTTGTCTGTCTCCTGGCTGGCCTGTGAGCTCTGGGAGGGTAGGGATGCTGTTTGCAGAATCGCTGCTGGGAGAAAGGACAAGGATATGGGAAGTATGAATCCCCGGGTAGAGGTGTGGGCATCTTCAGGCCAGTGGGGTGGCAGGGAGCTGATGTGTCTGGAGTATAGTTCATGCAGTGGGGCACAGGAGGGCAGGTGGAGAGGGGGAGGTTTCAAGCCCTTCTTCCTGATGACATTTCTTTTGTTTGTTTGTTTGTTTTTGAGACAGAGTCTTACTTCGTTGCCCTCAGTAAAGTGCAGTGGCATGACAGCTCACAGCAACCTCCAGCTCTTGGGCTTAGGCGATTCTCTTGCCTCAGCCTCCTGAGTAGCTGGGACTTCAGGCGCCCACCACAATGCCCGGCTATTTTTTTGTTGCAATTTGGCCAGGGCCAGGTTCAAACCTGCCACCCTCAGTATAGGGGGCAGTGCCCTACTCACTGAGCCCTCCTGATGGTATTTCAAGGCAATTCCAGGGTAAGTCTCTCCTCCCCAGGAGGAGCACCTGAGAAATCTTGGGGCATTTTCTTTTCCTTCTGGCGCTTGCTCTGACAAGCAGGAATGGGGCTTCCAGTGATCACAGCCCCTTGCCCTTGGCCTTGAGCTGCAGAATTTAGGAATGATTTAGTATAATGCTTCCCATTACCTAGGAGCTCATCTCTCCTGATTACAGAGATGTGTTCAGCTTGCTCTTTTGACTTTGACCTCTGAGACTGGAGGAGGCACATGTGCTGGAAATGAATGAGACATGGCCTGGGTATAGGAGGCCTGGGTTCCTGTCCTGCCTCTGTCAGTGGCCAACTGGGTGGCTTTGGGCTTTGGACCCTGCTTCCCTGCTGGGGTTAGATGATCTTCCAACTCCAACATCCTAATGCTGGCTGCCAGAGGGTGGGACCCTGAGACCATGTGAGTTGCCGTCTTTAATGGGAGCTCTCGACATCCCCACCTCTCAAGATGATGAAGAGAATGACAGTATTAATAATAGCAGGCTTTTCCTGAACACAAGCATTGTGCTAAGGACCTCACATCCATCACTTCATTTAATTGCCACAAAACCCTGATCAGAAAGGGATTATTATTGTCCCATTTTACATACAAGGAAAGAGAAGCACGGAATGATTAGTCAAGGTCCCTGCAGTCTGTCTGCATAAGGGGCTACTCCATTTGTAATATTACGAATCTATTAGCCCCCCAGTTTTTGTTAGGTGGGATGGTTTTACAGTGATGGGAAGAATAGAGCTCTGGTTCCTTTAAGAAGCAAGGTGGTAAAAGAAGACAGAGTTCCAAGGGAGGGAGAGGTGCTGAGTGAGTGGGATGGGGGGTTCTGAGATGGCCAGGTATGGGGCAGCCTACCAGGCCCACTAGGCTGACTTCCATTGCCCCAGGCTTTGCTGGGGAAACCACTAGGTTCTGATCTTAGCCTGACGGACTGATTCTGGGTCTAACCTGTGGGTGAGATGTAATTATGTCCATTATACCTGTCTTGAGTGATTCACAGATGGCAGGGGCTTAAGTAGGAGAAATGTTCCTCTTAATTATTTTTTTTAATTTACATTTTCCGGTGACTCATTGGATTTGGGAGTACAGACTCATTGACAGTAGAACAAAAAAGGGGGGAGGAGACAAATAAAAAGGAAAATGTCATCGGGTACACGGAAGACAAATGAAGTGGTCTAAATCATGTCCAGGTGATTCGGAGTTCACGTTCTATGAGGTCAGACTTACCTCCTACTCTCTGAGTCTCTTGACTCTCCCTCTTCTTGGAAATGGGTGCTCAGGAAGGCAGTGGAGGCACAATCTCATGCTGGAGGGTTTGTGCTTTGGGTCAGAGGATCTGGGTTCAAATCCCTGTCCAGACCCTCATGCTTGCTGTGTGACCTTAAGCAATTTCTTCTATTCTCTGAATCTCAGTTGCTCATGTGCAAATTGGGAAACAAAGGGTGCCTGCTTTGCAGGTTTCTGAGAGGTTTAAATCAGGTGATACATAGTAACGAATTTGGTAGAGAGTTAATGAGAATAACACAAGTGTTCATCAGTGCTGTGGTATGGCAGTCCTTACTGTGGGTGAGCACTGCAATTCCCCTTAATTTACAGGTGAGGCAACTGAGCTCAGAGAGGTCACACAGCTAGTGTAGCTGGCTTCAATGCCTAGTGGACTTTACCCAACTCTGCTTATTCCCACAGGACATGAGTGTCCTACCTGTGCCATCAAGTGAGCCTGCCTGAATTTGAGCTCCCCGACTTCTCTATTCCTGATAATGACCCTACCACCCACTCAGGCACTCCCATCAGAAACTTGGGGTCATCTTTGGCCCCTCCCCTCCACTGGCGCCACCCCTCATGTCCACACTGCTGGTACTGAGACCTAGATCTGCTGGCTCAGGACAGATTTGTTCCTGCCTGTCCTTCCCTGTGGCCCCCCACTGAGTTCTTGCCACATTGCCCTCTTCCTCACTTAACCAGCTGAGTCGCCCTGATTGGTCTCTTTGTTGCCTGCTTCAGGCTTGTCACTCTAGCAGTGGCTCTCACTTCTGCTGCACTTAGCACCCAATCCTTAGCCCCCTGACGACTCCCATTGTCATCTTGGGCAAGAGATTCCCAAGAAGAGAAGGGTGTTGGGTCTCTGGGCCCTGCTACCTGGGGTGCCTGAGAAGCTGGTTACTCCCAGGAGTGCCCTCCCATCACCCCACCTGCTTCGGGGCACTGTCAGAGGGATCTTGGACAGGAAAGCCCTGAAGGTCAGTGGGGCAGCCAGCAGCCTGTCCAAGCTTCAGCCTGTTAGTCATCCTGTCCAGGCCAGGGCAGTCCATTCATAGGGACTGCCACCCGCTCCTTCCTGCTTCCGCCAAAATAGATTTGCTGGGGCTCAGGCTTAGTCTGGGCTGCTAGGAGGGAGGTGTTTTCCCTGAAAACTCATCCACAGCCTCTTGGGTACTTCCTGTTGGCCTCAGGCTGGTGGACTTTGGGGCAGGGGGGCTTCCTCCCTCCTGTGTCCCAGAGGAAATCAGGAATGTCTGCTCCACAAAGTTGGAGCAAGGGCTACGGGCACGGGAACTTACACCAGAAGAGGAGCGAGAGGCAAGCCTGAGGTGAAGCTGGGAGCTCCAGGACAAGACTGAGTCTCCTCAAAAGCCAGTTGTACTCAGAGACCCACAGCAGGAAGCCCAGGAGTGGGGAGGACCCTGAGGGGTTGGCATCTGGTGTGAGATGTGGCTATTCCTGGTTCTGGGGCCTCTGTCCAATAGAGAAGGGGTACACTATGAGGAACCCAGATGACTCGTGTACTGAGAGCAGACAATGCCCTAGGCATTGTCACCAGGCATTCCTGTGCCTGAGGCCGCTGCAGGGGGAATGACATCTCTAGCCCTCAGGAAGTTCACAGTCCTAGTTGTGGAAATATACAATAATCCCGTGATTTGTGGTTTACTGAGGAATGTCATTCCATGGCAGTCTAAACAGGAAATGGTTTTATTTTTTCCTGTTGCTTTCCATTATGCTGTTGGAGCCTTCCTTTCCTGCCCTTTGACACCCTAGGGCAGATGCCATAGCTTCCTGGTCCCTTTTGAGGGTAGCTGGGCAGGCTCTGGCATCTTCGTTGGGGTGTGAAGTTGCCAGGTTCTTAGCCCTTTTTGTTTTCTGCTTTGGGCCTCAACTCAGTTCTGAGATAGTTAAATCCTTTACGTGACTGGTGCTAAGAGAAGTGTCGGGGCCTGTGAAAGCAGAGAGGAGGGCACTCAGCCTGCCCAGGGTCAGGAAAGGCTACAGGCAGCTTCCTTCACCCCAGGCATGGCTGGACTCAGATTCCCTCAGGGGACAGTGCTTGATGTCTATGATAATGTTCTCTTCTGGAAGTTCCCTAAGAGTTTGGAGTGCCTGCTTCAAAGTCATTGTGAATGTCAGAGCAAGGACCTTCTGTGTCCCCAGAGCTCATGGGGGCCTGGCATATCGAGGTGGTGAATGAATGAATGAATGAATGAGCTGGTGCTAGCTGAGAATTTTCTTTTCTTATGCTATGGTTAAAGGAGTATCTCAGGATCCTAGAAAAGCTGGAATTTCTTGGAAGAATTTCTAGAAGGTGTTGTGGATTGAATTGTGCCTCCCCCACCCCAAATCCATGTGTTAAAACCCTAACTCCCAATATGGATGTATTTGGAGATAGGGTCTTTTAGGAGGTAAAGATTAAATGGGGGCTGGACGCGGTCGTTCACGCCTGTAATCCTAACACTCTGGAGGCTGAGGTGGGTGGGTTGCTTGAGTTTGAGACCAGCCTAAGCAAGAGTGAGACCCCGTCTCTAAAAATAGCTGGGCGTATGTGGCGGGCACCAGTACTCTCAGCTACTTGGGAGGCCTTGGGGCAAGAGGATCACTTGAGTCCAAGAGTTTGAGGTTGCTGTGAGCTATGACACCACAGTACTCTACTAAGGGCGACAAAGTGAAACTCTGTCTCAGAAAAAAAAAGATAAAATGAAGTCATAAGGCTGGAGCCCCAATCCGATAGGACTGGGGTTCTTCTAAGGCAGCAGGTCTCAAACTGAGAGTTGCGACCCACAGGAACTGTATGTATTAAAGGGTTTCAGCATTAGGAAGGTTGAGAACCACTGTTCTAAGGCAAGGAAGAGGCAGCAGAGAGCACTCTCTCTGTGCGCACAGGGAAAAGGCCAGGCGGGGACACAGCAAGTAGGCGGCCACCTGCCAGCCGGAGGGGAGCCCTCATCAGAAACCAGCCCTGCTGACTCAGACCTTGGACTTCCAGCCTCCAGAACTGTGAGAAATGAATTTCGGTTGTTTAAGCCCCCTCGTGTGTGGCATTCTGTGATGGCACCAGAGCAGATTAAGACAGCGAGGTGACCCAGCCTGAACCAGGGGCTGGACAGCTGTAAGTTGGGCTCTACTCAGCGAGCTCATTCCCAGTTGGTCCTCTGCACGGTCTTCTCGCTCCAGCTGCGGCCTCCTTCTCAACTGTTTGCTTCTCTTCCCAAGACAGCCCTCCAAGCTCGCCCTCTATATTCTTGGAACGAGCTCTCAATTCATGCAATACCATTCCCACTCCCTCCAAGGTTATGCTCCTGGGACTGTGTCCTCTCTGATGACATTCAGATCACCGGTCTATTTATAACAATGACTCACACACCACCTAAACTTCTGCAGGAAGAGTTTGGCTTAGGAGTCAACTCCCTTGGAATGGAAAACAATTCGCGCTTGTAAATTATCACCGTTTCACTTCCACAAGATTGTTCATCCTCGGCCTCCTCTTGACCCTGGTGCCAAATCACTTAGTGAAACCCCCACCCCCACCCCGGTGCCACCGTCCTCTTCTGTTTATCAGAGTCTTGCTGACCCCACGACCCACACAGCCAAGCAAGTTCCTCTTCAGCATTAACCTTGAGACCGAGACTTCCTTGCTCTGCTGATGGGAGGCCTCTGCTGGACGCTTTCCCTTTGTTTTCATGTTGTTTACTTGTGAGTGAGTTCAGGTGGGGACAGGGGCAGGGAGTGGGTGACTCTGGAAAAGAATCTGAGTCCCCATTGTTGGCCCAAGGCTGCCTTCTCCAGCCTTATCTCTTGGGACTCCAGCTTCTGGCCAGAGCAGGTCTTCCAGGTGACTGCAGGCTGAGCAGTCCTTTAAGTGCCAAACTTCAGCTGTCTCTCTGTAGCTTTTGGCACAGTTGAGCGCCGTTCTTCTTGGCTTCTGATACGCCACCCTCTCCTGGTTCTGGAAACCCCTGGACTCCATTCCCTTCTCACTGTGCCTGGCTGCAGGCTTCTGTCTCTTCTCCCTGACATCACCACTCAGCCACCAAGTGATGCCCAAGCTCCAGCTCTCCCCCTCCAATTCATTCTCCATCATCCATGTGACGCTGCTGCCCTGCATTTAAGCTGCGTTTGCACGGCATACAGGGCTCCACGACCAGTCCTTCTGGCCTCTTGGCTTCATTTCTTGCCACTAACTCACACCACCACCCCCAGGACCCAATTTCCTGTCATCCTGAACTACTCAACCACGCTCAGATTAACTTTCTTCTCTCACATCTCTCCACGTCAGCATGTGATGCCTCCATTGCACAGAACACTCTCACCACCTTCTTCCTTTGGATAAACTCTACTCATTCAGAATCCTGCCTGGTTATCTGCACCAGCAGAGGGCTTCCTCTCCAGCTGGAGTGGGGTCTTCCCTGCTGCCCACTGTTGAACCATCTGCAGGTATCTGCTTTGCCTACCTACCAACCTAGGCAAACTCCTTTATTTTATGCTCCCCTGGGGCGATTCCCTTTTTTATTTTAAAGAGCACTTAGTTAGTAGTTATATTTAATAAGAACAATTAGTTGATTCTAGCTGGAAGCTACATGATAACAGAAATATCTTTATTTTTAAATAGGAGTATTGGTTTTCTTCTTAAAGACCACTTACTATTACATATTTGAAGACACCTGTTACCTACGATCCAACTTTGTCCAGTCTTATCACGGGCTGCATTTCCTTCAGATGCATTTGTATAGATAAGATTATAAACATGATTGAAGGCCCCTGAGCTTTAATGCACATCTATGAAACTTACTTTTATTAAATGTTGAAATAGTATGTAGATACGATATTTACAAAATGTGGCTTGGCACCTGTAGCTCAAGTGGCTAAGGCACCAGCCGCATACACCAGAGCTGGCAGGTTCAAATCCAGCCCGGAACTGCCAAACAATGACAGGTACAACCAAAAACTGGCCGGTTGTTGTGGCGGGCACCTGTAGTCTCAGCTACTTGGGAGGCTGAGGCAAGAGAATCGCTTAAGCTCAGGAGTTGGAGGTTGCTGTGAGCTGTGATGCCATGGCACTCTACCCAGGGTGACAGCTTGGGGCTCTGTCTCAAAATATATGTATATATTTACAAAATGTGTGCCAGATCCAAGGGTTAGTGAAACAGGGTGGGTGCAGTGGCTCATACCTGTATCCTAGCAGTCTGGGAGGCCGAGGAGGGTGGATTGCTTGAGCTCAGGAGATGGAGACAAGCCTGAGCAAGAGCGAGACCCCATCTCTACTAAAAATAGAAAAACTAGCCAGGTGTTGTGGCAGATGCTTGTAGTCTCAGCAACATGGGAGGTGGAGGCAAGAGGATGGCTTGAGCCCAAAAGATTGAGGTTGCTATGAGCTATGATGTCATGATACTCAACCTAGGGCCCAGAGTGAGACTCTTGTCTCAAAAAAAAAAAAAATCAGTGAAACAGTGAGCACCTGTGTACTCACCACTCAGTTTAGGAAAAAGAATATAACGATTCCTCTGAGGCACTCCTCTGCTTGTCCCCTTTCCTTCCTTCCCAAAGGTAGCCATTATCCTGAATTGTGTGTACGATTATCTTGCTTGCTTTATATGTATATAAAATATATCTGTATTCCTAAGCAATAGGATGTTTAGTTTTGCTATCTTTTCAAACTTTATATAAGTGGAAACATACAGTTTATATTCTTCTGCAACCTGCCTCTTTTTTTTTTTTTTTTTTTGCAGTTTTTGGCTGGGGCTGGATTTGAACCCACCACCTCTGGCATATGGGGCCTGTGCCCTACCCTTTTGAGCCACAGGTGCCGCCTGTAACCTGCTTCTTTTAACATTTTGCTCTGACGTTACGCATAACCTATAATTCATTCATTTTTTGCTGATTTTTTTTCTGTTATATGGACAGACCATACTTCATCCATTCTCCTGCTGATAGCCGTGATAGGCATTGAGTGTGCCTCCCACCTGTCTGTCTTCTCTTTTCTATCTCTGCCCATCTCCTTTTCTCTGTTGCAAACAGTACTGTAGTGAGGATGTCCCCTGTGAGATGCAAATGCCCTCCAGCTAAAGAGCACCCGAAGCACCCCACTTTTCTTAGATATTGCCTGTCTCCATTCCCACAAGCAGTGCCCAATATTTGCCTTCCGATTGTTCCACAATCTTACCAGTGCTTAGTATTCTTAGACTTCAATGACTTTGGGAATCCAACGAGTATAAAGTTCTGTCTTGTTACTTTCCTGATTCCTAGCGAGATTGAACCTCTTTTCTGTAAATTGTCATGTCTTTTGCCTATTTGGTGATTTTTCTTCAGAATTGACTGTTGGTGTTCCTTATGGGTTGTGAACATGAATCTCTTATTAGGCAAATGTCCTTTCCTGGGTTATAGTTTGTCCTTTTTTTTTTTTTTTTGGTGGAGACGGTTTGAAAAAAAATTTAATAGAGTTAAATGCACACATCTGGCCACGTGCCACGGCTCAGGCCTATAATGCTAAGCAGGCTGAGGTTGAGTTGGGAGGATTTCTTGAGGCCAAGACTTCAAGATCAGCCTAAGCAACATAGAGAGATGCTGTCTCCACAAAAAATAATAAAAATAAATTATCCAGGTGTGGTGCACATCCACAGTCCCAGCGACTCAGGAGGCAAAAGTGTTCAAAGGATTGGAGGTTGCAGTGAGATGTGATGATGCCATTGTACTCTAGGGCAGGCAACAGAGTGAAATCCTGTCTCCAAAAAGATAAAACAAATAAATACATAAATCTTAATTGCTACAGTTTAATGGATTTTTCTTTTTATTGAGATAGAGCCTCACTTTTTGCCCTCAGTAGAGTGCCATAGCATCACAGCTCACAGCAACCTCCAACTCTTGGGCTTAAGCGATTCTCTTGCCTCAGCCTCCCAAGTAGCTGGGACTACAGGTGCCCGCCACAATGCCTGGATATTTTTTTTGTTGTTGTTGTTGCATTTGTCATTGTTGTTTAGCTGGCCTGGACTGGGATTGAACCTGCCACCCTCGGTGCATGTGGTCGGCACTGTAACCACTGTGCTACGGGTGCCAAGCCTGGATTTTTTAACAAATGCATCAGCCTTGTAACCTATTCCCTATCATGTCATAGAACATTTTCCACTATCCTTGGATGTTCCTTCATGCTCCTTCCTGGGCAACGGCTGCCTAGACTTCTTTTACTCTATGGTAATTTTGCTGGATTTAGAACTTGATATAATAGAAATCCTATAGTAAGTGTGTCTGGCTTCCCTTGCTCAGCGTAAAGTTGTTAAGATCCATCCACGTTGCTGCCTAGATTTCTTTTTTATTGTTCCGAAGATGTCCATTGTATAAATAGACCACTGTATATTTATCCAGTCTCCTGTTGATGGGCAGGTAGGTTGTTTCGGTTTTCGGCCACTGCCAATAAAGTGGCTGTAAACATTATCATACCTGTCTTTTTGTGGACAGATATTTTCATTTCTCTTGGGTAAATACCTCCAAGTAGAATTGCTGGGTCATAGGGAAGGAGCGTGTTTATGTTATAAGAAACACTGTGCTTCAGTTTTACCTTTGTTAAGAGCATTGTCTATTGGCTCTGCGCCTGTGGCTCAAGTGGCTAGGGCGGCGGCCACATACACCTGAGCTGGCAGGTTCGAATCCAGCCTGGGCCCGCCAAACAACAATGATGGCTGCAACCAAGAAATAGCCAGGCATTGTGGTGGGCGCCTGTGGTCCCAGCTACTTGGGAGGTTGAGGCAGGAGACTCACTTGAGCCCAGGAGTTGGAGGTTACTGTGAGCTGTGATGCCATAGCACTCTACCCAGGGTGACGGCTTGAGGCTCTGTCTCAAAAAAAAGCATCATCTGTTATCATATTTATCAATCTTTTCCTTGGCTTATGCTTGCTTAGGAAAGCTTTTTCTAATGTCCTATGGTTTTTTTTTTCCCTATAGTTTCTTCTGAAGGTTTTAAATTTTGCATTTCACATTTGAGTCTCTAATTGCTCTGAAATTGCCTTTTGTCTGTTATGTGGACTAAGAATCTGTTTTCCCCGCATTTCGCATTTGGGTAACCAATATTCCCAGCACCAGCATTGACCAGTGTGCCATGAGAAGATCTTAGGGTTGCCTTGGAAATTTTTAAACATCATTAATTCAATTATTTTCAAAAGAAGTTTGGTGCACAGTAACTATATTCTTTTTTTTACTCTTTTTTTTTTTGATCAACATAATCTAAGGATGCAGTGGAAGTTTAACTACAGGCTCAAATGTGCTGGGAGATTAAAAATGGTGGAACAACACTGGACTCGAGCATTGCCCTGGCCTCATCCTCATTGTAGTGGCATCTTTGTCACATGTGAGATTTCCAGATAGACTTAGACCTGTTTCTGGGTTCGGCTCTGTGCTGTCAGTTTGTTTTTCTGTCCCTGTCCCAAGACTACACTGAGCTAATTACTATAATTCAAAAACTGTCCTGCTATTTGGTAGGGTAAGTCATCTGACTTTGTTCTCCAAAATCAACCTGTCTGTTTAGGGGCTGAGCACTTCCATGAATTTTAGGGTCAGTTTGTCAGATTAAGCACACACACACACACACACACACACACACAGAGTGTTGAATTCTGTTTGCGTTTCCATCATCTTTATCAGCTATTTAGAGGTGAGAGTGCCATTATTATGACTCTTAGACTTCCCATTCATGAACATAATTTCTCTATTTTTTAACAGTTTCTTAGGGTGGCTTGGCGCCTGTACCTCAAGCGGCTAAGGCACCACCCACATACACCAGAGCTGGAGGGTTTGAATCCAGCCTGAGCCTGCCAAACAACAATGACAACTACAACCAAAAATAGCTGGGCATTGTAGTGGGTGCCTGTAGTCCCAGCTACTTGAGAGGCAGAGGCAAGAGAATCGCTAAAGCCCAGGAGTTGGAGGTTGCTGTGAGCTGTGACACCACAGCACTCTACCGAGGGTGACAGCTTAAGACTCTGTCTCAAATAAATAAATAAATAAATAAATAAATAAATAAATAAATTTTCTTAGTATTTTTTTTTTTGAGACAGAGTTTCACTATGTTGCCCTTGCTAGAGTGCTGTGTTGTCACAGCTCACAGCAACCTCCAACTCCTGGGCTTAAGCAACTCTCTTGCCTCAGCCTCCCAAGTAGCTGGAACTACAGGAGCCTGCCACAATGCCCAGCTATTTTTTGTGGCAGTTGTCATTGTTGTTTTGGCGGGTCCTGGCTGGGTTCAGACCTGCCAGCCTTGGTGTATGTGGCCAGCGCCCGAATCACTGAGCTATGAGCCCCAAGCCATTCTTAAGGTATTTTATTTTATGTATTTTTTTGTTTGTTTGTTTTAAGGAAAGGTCTTGCTCTGTCCCCCAGGGTAGAGCACTCTCTGCAACATCAAACACCTGGGCTCAGATGAGCCTCCTGGCTCAGCCTCCAGAGTAGCTGGAACTACAGGTAGGGGCCATCATACCTGGCTAAATTTTAAGGTATTTTGATAAAGGTATACACTTTTCTCTGTAAAGATTTGTACACCTTTTTCCCCCTAGATAGTTTTACTTTTTAAAATTGATATACAATAATTGTACCTATTTATGGAATACCTGTGACATTTTGATGCATGCATATAATATGTAATGAACAAATCAGGGTAATGAGGAGATCACCACCCAAATATTTACCATTTCTTTGTGCAGGGAAGACCCAGGTCTTCTAGCTGTTTTGAAATAATATATTGAAACATACAATATATTATTTATTGTTCATTACTGTCATCCTATCTATCACGCTATCAAACATTAGAACTTATTTCTTCTATTAACTGCAGAATGTTTGTGAGGCTTAAAACAAACATATGTTCTATAGGTGTTGGTTGTGGTATTCTAATCCCATTCATGAAGGCCCTTCCCATGACCTAATCACTTCCCTTCACCTGGGGGATTTCAACATAGGGATTGTCAGGGGAGTAATATTTAGACCACAGTACCCTATATGCCTGCATTGGTTCCTGGGCTCTCTCTTGTGTTTCATCTGTCTACTCCTGTACTTCATTACACTATTTTTATTACTATAGCTTTAGCTTGATATCTGGTAGGGCGAATATCCTGTCTTATTCTTCTTCAAGAATGTCTTTGGTTTTTATGCCTCTATCATCTTTTATATAGATTTTATAATTACCTTGTTGGTTTTCATGGAATATCGTTTCTCTGGTGGAATTCAGTGCTGTCAACATCCCATCAAATGGCTTGGCTGGTCCTTCTCGAAAGTGGTGTCAATTTCAGGGCCCAGGGTTAGGTTGGATATTCAACAGGGACTGTAGCCAGATTAGCCCTGTGGGCGGCAGCCCCCGTTGCTGGGCCCACACATAACCTCCACCTCTTCCACCATGGCCATAACCTCTACCCCTTCCACCGTGGCCATAACCTCCACCCCTCCCACCGTGGCCATAACCTCCACCCCTCCCACCGTGGCCATAACCTCCACCCCTCCCACCGTGGCCATAACCTCCACCCCTTCCACCATGGCCATTTTGTTGATGAGCACCTTGAGCGAGGACAGGAGTGGCCTGGAAAGTTTGATTGACATATAGCTTCTCCAGCAGACTGTAGGGACCTGCTTCTGCTGAGCAACCACACTTAGAGAGGTCTTATATCCTGCCTCTTCTATCTTTCCAATCTTATTCTTTCAAAGTCCCTGTTCATCCAGCCAAACCATTAGCTCTGTCTATGCATCCATGTAATAGCCACATAGCCATCCCTCTGGCGGGCAGGAGAGGGGCTGGGAGAAGCCACTGATTGTGGGACAGCCTGAGAAATCACCACATCTTGCCACTATGACTGTGAAGCTTAAGACTTTGTGGTCAGGCTGTGAGCTGCTGCTTCTGCATAACCTCAAAGCAGGAGTATATGGAAAAATTACAAAGCCCTGTCTGGCTGCCACAACCTGAAAGACATGGATGTAATTTTACCTTACTTCTATCCACTTTTCAATCTTGTTTAAGTTTTCTCATTGGCAAACTCTAACCTGGAGGCACACTAGGACAAGTCATTATCTGATCTAAAAGAAGAGATGGTAGTACCAAGTTGACTGTACACCATCTAGCCCAGAGGTATATATTTCAGTTGTTTATAGTTATTTCTATGCAGTGGGTAAGGTATTGCTAGCCATCTGGTTTGGGAAGGCTTGTTATGCGCCTGGGATTGTAGTACAAGCTGCAAAGGTCAGAGGTTGTGTTATGATGACAGGCCAATGATATTTAGTAGTAGACACACATGGTTATTGATGAGAAATAAGATTTGAAATGTATGATGGTGGAGCCAGTCTGTTCAAAAGTAAGATAAGGTGGCTTGGCGCCTGTGGCTCAAGTGGCTAAGGCACCAGTCACATACACCTAAGGTGGTGGGTTCGAATCCAGCCCAGGCTTGCCAAACAACAATGATGGCTGCAACCAAAAAATAGCTGGGCGTTGTGGTCCCAGCTACTTGGGAGGCTGAGGCAGGAGAGACTCGCTTGAGCCCAGGAATTAGAGGTTGCTGTGAGCTGTGATGTCATGGCACTCTACCCAGGGGGATAGCTTGAGGCTCTGTCTCAAAAAAAAAGTAAGATAAGGCATGTCTGACACTTAAGGTTAAAAAGTTCATCATGTCTATGTTTACTATAATCTATTTTTCTTTATCCTTTCGATGATTAGTCTCAAAATAACACTGTAACTTATAACACACAATACTATTAAAAATGTTTTATTGCAGGCGATTAGGCAATAGAAAGAAAGAAAAGTCATCCTAATAGGCGTGGAAGAAGTGAAATGTTCTCTCTTTGCTGATGACATGATCTTAAATATAGAAAATCCTAAAGACACCACCAGGAAACTATTAGAACAGATAAACAAATCCAGTCAAGTTTCAGGGTACAAAATCAGCATACAAAAATCTGCAGTGTTTTTATACACCAATAACAAACTATCTGAAAAGGAAATTAAGAAAACTATTCCATTTACAATAGAAGCACATTAAAAAAAAGTGTAACTTGAACCAAGGAGGTTAAAGATCTGTAGATGGAAAACTATGAAACATTGATGAAATAAATTGAAAATAAACACAAATAAAAGAAAAGTATCCTGTGTTCATGGATTGGAATAATTAATATTGTTAAAATGTCTGTACTATCTAAAAATCATTTACAGATTCAGTGTAATGTTTGTCAAAATTCGAATATCAGTTTCATTTATTTATTTATTCTTAGATTCATATGGAACCACGAAAGATCCCAAACTGCCAAATCAATCTTCTTTTTTTTGAGACAGAGCCTCAAGCTGTCACCCTGGGTAGAGTCCCACGATGTTACAGCTCACAGCAACTTCAAACTCTTGGGCTTAAGCAATTCTCTTGCCTCAGCCTCCCAAGTAGCTGGGACTACAGGTGCCTGCAACAACTCCCAGCTATTTTTTGGTTATAGTTGTCATTGTTGTTTGACGGACCCAGGCTGGATTTGAACCCACCAGCTTTGGTGTATGTGGCTGGTGCCTTAGCCGCTTGAGCTATAGGTGCTGAGCCTACCAAGTCAATCTTAAGCAAAAAAAAAAAAAAACAAAAAAAACCCCTGCAGACATCACATTCCCCTGATTTTAAAATATGAATCTACTGTACTCAAAACAGCATGGTACTGGCAGAAAAGAGACATATCAATCAATGGGATAGGCTAAAAATCCCAGAAATAAACTTACACGTTTATGGTCAGTTGATTTCCAACGAAGGACATACAACGAGGAAAGGACAGTCTCTTCAGTAAATGGTGTTGGGAAAACTAGATAACCACATGTAGAAGAAGGAAATTGGGTCCTTCTCTCACGTCATATACAAAAGTCAACTCAAAGTAGATCAAATTCTTAAGTATAAAACCGCAAACTATAAAACTACTAGAAGAAAACAGGACAAAAGCTCTCTAACATTGGTCTGAATGGTGGTATTTTGGATATGACCCCCAAATCATGGGCAACCATAGCAAAAATAGACAAATGAGATTGCATCAAACTGAAAGTGTTCTGCACAGCAAAGAAAACAAGTGACAAAATGAAGAGAAAACCCACAGAGTTGGAGGAAATATTTGCAAATCATATATCTGATAAATGATTCATATCCAAAATACATAAGGAACTCAACTCAATAGAAAGAAAGCAAATTAACCCAATTTTTAAAAAATGGACAAAAGACCTGAACAGACACTTCTCAAAAGAAGACAAACAAATGGCCAAAAAGTTCATGAAAAAATGCTCAGCATCACTGATCATTAGAGAAATGCAAATTAAAACCACGATGAGATATCACCTCACACCTGTTAGAAGGGCTATGATCAAAAAGATGAAAGATAACAAGTGTTAGTGAGGATGCAGAGAAAAGGGAGACCTTGGATACTGTTGGTGGAAATGTAAATTAGTACAGCCTTGTTGGAAACGGTATGGAGGTTCCTCTAAAAAATGAAAATAGACCTACATATGAGGCAGCAATCCCAGGGCTGGGTATACATCCAAAGAAACTGAAATCACTATGCTGAAGAGCTATTTGCACTCCCGTGAATGCAGCACTATTCACAATAGCTAAGATAAGGAATCAACCTAAAGTCCATTAACAAATGGATGGATAGGCTGGCAGGGTGGCTCACACCTGTAATCCTGGCACTCTGGGAGGCTGAGGCAGGTGGCTTGCTTGAGCTCAGGAGTTTGAGATCAGCCTGAGCAAGAAGAGTGAGACCTCCCTCCAACCCATCTCTACTAAAAATAGAAAAACTGAGGCAAGAGGTCTGCCTGAGCCCAAGAGTTTAAGGTTGCTGTGGGCTATGATGATGCCATGGCACTCTACTCAGGGTGAGAGAGAAACTCTGGTCTCAGAAAAACAAAAACATACCCAAACAAACAAACACAAAAATCCCCAAATGAATGGGTAAAGAAAATGTAGTATATATACCTGATGGAGTACTCTTCAGCCTTAACAAAGAAAGGAAAGTCTGGTGTTTGCGACAACCTGGGTGAACGTGGAGGACCTTATGCTAATGAAATAAGCTAGACACAGAAAGACGAATACTGCCTGATCTCATTTATACAGGCACATCCCATTTACTGTGCTTCCCTTTATTGTGTTCTTAATAAATTGAAGGTTTCTGGCAACCCCGCGTCCAGCAAGTCTGTTTTCCAAACACCATAAATTCACTTTGTATCTTGGTGTCAGCATTTTTTAGCAATAAAGTATTTTTAAATTAAGGTATGTACTTTTCTTTAGACATAATGCTATTGCGCACTTACTAGACTACACTATAGTGTAGACATAACTTTTATACCTGTATGTGCTGGGGAACCAAAAAATTTGTGTGTCTTTCTTTATTGTGCTATTTGCTTTTGCGTGATGATTTGGAATTAAACTGGCCAGTATCTCTGAGGTATGCCCTGTATGTAGATTCTAAAATAGTTGAATTCATAAAAAGTTGAATGATAGTTACTAGAGGCTGGGGATGGGGGCTAGGGAAGGAAGAGTTGTTGGTCAAAGGGTACAAAGTTTCAGTTTGATGGGAGGAATAAATTTTGAGATCTTTTGCACGGCAGGGGTGATTATAATCAATAATAATGTATATGTCAAAATAACAGGGTAAATTTCAGATGTCTTACTACAAAAAATGTACAGGAGCCTATCGATATGTAAATTAGTTTGATTTAATCATCCCACATTGTATACCTATATCAAAACATCAGATTGTACTCCATAAATATCTGCAATTATACTTTGTCAATTAAAATACTATTAACTTTTTTAAAAGAAAAGAAATGAAAGAATCAAAAAAAATGTTCTGAGCCAGGCCCAGTGGCTCATGTCTGTAATCTCAGCACTTAGGAAGTCTGAGGCAGGAGTATCATTTGGGCCAAGGAGTTTAAGATCAGACTGGACAACACAGCAAGACCCCGTCTCTAAAAAATTTTTAAATTTGCTGGGTGTGTGGTATGTGCTTATAATTCTAGCTACCTGGAAGGCTGAGATTGGAGCCTTGCTTGAGCCTAGTAGTTTGAGGTTCTAGTGAGCTCTGATCGCACCACTACACTCTAGCCTAGGTGACAGAGTGAGACCCTGTCTCAAAAAAAAAAAAAGAAATACATTCTGTGGCATAAGGTAAATTATTAACAGAGCGACCTTTCATTTTGACAGTTATCTCCTCAACTGTGTTTAATCTGCTGTCTAACTTGTCCATTGTGTTTTTAATTTTAGTAACTTTCCATTTTTCTAATAGTTCAAGTTGGGTACTTTCCAGATATGCTTGTTGTTATTTTTGGTTTTTGATTTTTTTTTTTTTTTTGGAGATGGAGTCTCACTATGTCACCCTACGTAGAGTACCGTGATGTCTCAGCTCACAGCAACCTCAAACTCTTGGGGTTAAGCAATTCTCTTGCCTCAGCCTCCCAAGTAGCTGAGACTACAGGTGACCGCCACAACACTCGGCTATTTTTTTGTTGCAGTTGTCATTGTTGTTTAGCAGGCCCAGGCTGGGTTCAAACCACCAGCCCCAGTGTATGTGGCCAGCGCCCCAGCTGCTGAGCTACAGACACTGAGCCTGCTTGCTGTTTTCATTGACATCTTATTTCTTTATTTGAACTTCTTCTCTTATGTCATTAATTATTGAAGGCATACCTGTTTTTAGGTTTATCTGTTTGTTCTAATGAGGTTGAACAATAAGCAGAGGTGATAAAACCTAATTGCTTATTTTGTCTGATTCTTGCTCATGTATCTCATAATTTGGGGCTGTGAACTCATCTACAGCAACACTCTGTCTGTGAGAATCACAAGCAGCCTTGGTTGAGAGCGTGTCCTCCACAACAGTTCTGTCTGTTACTGTCAGGAATCCCAAGGACATCGCTGTCCTGGGACTAGTCAGTATGTTACTTTACCAGTTTGGGAGTTCCTGGACCGCAAGGGGAAGGCAATCAAAGTTTCTCACCTGACATGAGACGAAGGCCAAGGTTACAGTGCTTGGGGGAGAATTTTTTCCTACTCAGAGTCTAGGATAAAGAAGAAAAAATTCCTTATAACCTCTCTACTCTCCACCCCCACTTCATACAACTATAGCACTGCATTAACTTAAAAGCTTCCTCCTTTTTTTTTTTTTTTTTTTAGATTGAGTCTTACTATGTTGACCTGGGTAGAATGCCGTGGCGTTATAGGTCACAGCAATCTCAAACTCCTGGGCTTAAGCGATTCTCTTGCCTCAGCCTCCCAAGTAGCTGGGACTTCAGGTGCTTGCCACAACACCCAGCTATTTCAATGTTGTAGTTGTTATTGTTGTTTGGTAGGCTCAGCCGGGTTTGAACCCACTAGCCCCAGTGTATGTGGCCAGCGGCCTAGCCTCTGGGCTACAGGTGCTGAGCCTCAAAAACATCCTCCTTTGATATTTAGTTTTTTCTTTCTTTCTTTCTTTTTTTTTTTTGGTTAGTTTTTGGCTGGGACTGGGTTTGCACCTGCCACCTCCAGTATATGGGGCTGGTGCCCTACTCACTGAGCCACAGGCACCACCCAATATTTAGTTTTTCACTCAATTTATGGTCCCTGGGGATTTCCTTAATCACTTAAGCTCTTTCTTAGCTCTTATTGTCAAAGGTCCTTTATTATATTTTATACAGAATTTCTAGGTGTTTATTAGTGGGAGGGTTTTCTAGTTATCTACTGAATTAGATTCCCAAGACTATAAGCTTCCCTATTGTTTTTGTTAATCAGTCTGTTCCCTTTGCCTATCATAATGTCTACTGAAAAAAAAAAGGCATTAAATTAACACTCTCTTCTTTTGTTCTTCATTTTTCCTTTGGTAGGTGGGGTCCTTAAGCCTCTTGGCTTTCCCTCAGTGCACAGCACCGAGCCTGGCCTATAGCAGATACTCAACAAATGTTTGTGAAATAAATTGGAAGAAGAATAATTGGAGTTTGGTAGATGAGGCCTCTGATACCAGAGATGGGAAGTGACTTAAGTCTCTGGAGGTTCAGGGCTGGCAAAGGGGATATCTAGATGGCATTATTCTCTTACTTACTTATGTTCGCAAATTAACCCATCCCTACAGTCATATGAAGACTGTCCCATACTGGTTCTGCCCTCTGGGTCTGATTTTATTGGAGAGTGTGGTCCTGCCCTCCCATTCTCTTCTCCAGGTTCCAGGCCATCAATACCTCCTACCCTGAGGATCCTCGAGGGGTTCTTAGTGGTGGCAGTGGAGAATGTGGGGGAGAAGGAACGGACATATAGGAAAATGGCAATGCCCTGTGTGCTTCCAAATTGCCTCATCTGTGGCCTGCGGTGCCACTTCTGATTTCCATTCCCTCCTTTTCTTTGTTATTATTAAATTTGAACTCTTGGTAAGAAGCCAGTTACTTCAGCTGAGAAAGACTTGATTGATTTATTCCCCATTTGTGTCAAAGAATAACAAACCTTGCCCTAACTTGAGCCCTCCCTGGCTGTCTGGAAGTTATACTCCCCCACTCTGGTGTGGATGTGGCGGTGGAGAGAGCCCTGAGGTGAAAGTTAGGAGCCCTCGGCTCCTGGCCAGTCACTGCCCCTTGTGCCCTGGGCAACTCACTGGCCCTCTCTGGCTTAGGTTTTCTGTTTTGTTTTTGTTTTGAAATAAGGTCTCACTTTGTTGCCCAGGCTAGAGTACAGTGGCATCATCATAGCTCGCTGCAGCTTCAAACTCCTGGGCCTAAGCCATCCTCCTGCCTCGGCCTCCCAAAGTGTCAGGATGACAGGGGTGAGCCACTGCCTCTCCCTTCCCCCACTGGGCTCAGTTTTACCATCTGAAACTTGCAAGGTCCATCTAGAAGAGCCTCTGCAACGATGACACCCCATGACCCTATTTTACCATCACTAGTCCTTCCTCAGTGCTTTTTCATTCTTTATGAATATCCAAGTTCCAGACCTATATCACTTTTCTTTTTTTGAGACAGAGTCTCACTATGTCACCCTTGGTGGAGTGCCATGGCATCACAGCTCATAGCAACCTCAAACTCCTGGGCTTAAGCGATTCTCTTACCTCAGCCTCCCAAGTAGCTGGGACTACAGGCGCCTGCCACAACCCCCCGGCTATTTTTTTGTTGCAGTTGTCATTGTTGGTTAGCTGGCCCAGGCTGGGTTTGAACCCAACAGCCTCAGTGTATGTGGCTGGCGCCATAACCACTGTGCTCGGGCGGGGAGCCCACTTTTCTTTTCTCTAAAGAACTTTTAACATTCCTAGCAAGGCAGGTCTATTGGAAACTTTCCCTCAATTTTTGTTCATCTGATTCTCTGCTAGAAATCAGAAATACTGTCCCAGAAATGAAGAATGCATTTGTTTTTTATTCTTTCTTAGCACTTCCATCTCTCTGCTTAAATTACCCATCTGCTCTGGCATATTGTGTATCTTTTCCATTAGATCTCTTAGCATGTTAATCATAGCTTTTAAGCATTTCTGGTCTGATAATTCCAACGTTCCTGCTAATTTAGTCTCTTCAAACTGTGTCTTTTGCCTTTCAGTATGCCTTGTAATTTTTTTCTTGGTGGCCACACATGATGTACTGGGCAAAAGAAACTGCATTAAAAAGCCTTAGTGATGCAGTCGGGGAGAACTGTTCTTTAACACTATGATTGGGTCTCAGTGTTCTGGTGGGCCTGTGTCCTTGGACTGAGACCTTCACCAGTGATTCTCAGTGCCCCTCTTTGTTCCCCTTAGGTGGGGAAGGATGGCTAGAGGGGGCTGGAGTTGAATATTTCCCTTCCTCCAGGTTAGTTGGGCTCTGATAAAATAGTAATATGTTAGGCTATGACAAAATAGTTTCTCTTAAGCGTGGTTCTTGTTAAGAAGATCAGAATGCTCTGGTGTATTTTGAAATGGCTTCCCTTTACCTCCCCTTGTCAGAAGTACTGGATTTTTGTCTGATCATCATGGTGAGAACCTTGTAGAGCTCCTGTAGATAAAACCCACAGAAGCGTGAAGGCTGTCCTGTGGCGGGACTCCCGGGTTTGTACTTTCAGACTTGTCAGCTATGGCTCAGGCTTTTTTGCCCTGGTACTGGTTCCCGCAGAGATTTCTGCTCACAGCTTTCTGTTCCTGGTAAGTTGAGATTCTCTGTGTCTGCCTGTCTGTCTCTAATGTTAGGGGAGGGCACAAGAGTGTAGATATAAAATAAATGAAGCTAGGTAAAAATTCAGCAGAGCAACAAAGGTTGGAGGTAGAACAATGTGTGGTTTTTCTCTCCCCAGGGAGACAGTTTTGCTCTGCTCACTGTGTTTTTCTGTATTTCCTTGAGTAAGACTGTGTCACTCTTATAATGGCAAACAAACTGTACTGGAAATAATATTTTAAATTATATTCCGTTCTGCACGAAGATAGGAGACCTGACTGACCCCCACATTCATGCCTGGACCTTCCAGGCACATCAGTGGGCTGGGAAGTATCCAAGGAAGGGTGTTCGTGAGGACACAAGGGCCCCACAGCTGACTGTACTAGGAGCAGCTGCTCAAACAGAGGCTGCATAATTTAAAAAAGTGAAGATGAGGTTGTGGTTGTGCCTTGAAATAGTCCCAGGGAAAAGGAATTAGTCTCCTTCTGAGGGAATCAAGAGGGCAGAAGCAGCGCTACTGGGGGGAAGCCCCAAGCTTGCAGGGGCCCAAATTTTGGCATAATAAAAGGAAGAATGGCCGACCTTATGAACTGTCCAAGCTTAGAGCCAGCAGCCTTGAGAGACAGTGAAGCCCCCAACATTGGGAAGGTTGACCATGGCTGCTCTCCACTGTCAGGCACACTGCTGCAGACTTCCTGCTGTGCTTCGAGACTGGAGTACAGGAGCTTGAATATCCCCCTCTATTTGTTAAGGGAGCAGGAAAGGGTTGGAAGAAGAGGGATTAATACCAACGTAGTTGAGAGAGGGGCCTCTCAAGTCAGAAGGCTGGGTTTGTGCACACATCTGTTATTGGCTGTACAATTTTAGGCAAGTTGCTAAGCTTCTCTATGCCTCAGTTTTCTCATCTGCAAAATGGGGGTAATAACCTGGCTATGATAAATAAATGAGATCGCATATAAAGGGCTTTGTTGAGGGCCATGCACACAAGAGGAGCTCTGTAAATGAGGTTGGTGATGAGGCTGTTATTTTTTTTAAGATCCCAGCGATCCCAGGCCTCCTGCAACTCATTCAGCTCCTGAGCACTTGTGTCCTCCCGTGTCAGCCTCGTCACATTTGGAATTTCAGTATCTGTTAGTCAAAAGTCATATTCTGTGTTTGGCTGAACTAATTTTATCCCAGATTACTTCTGACAAAATCAACATTCTTCCCTCTCCTGCCTCTGAATCCCCTCAAAGGTACACATTCTCCAGGCAGGCTGCTCTCTTAGCTTGGTTTCCTTGGCCTCCCTCCCCGTGTTGGTGCCCAGAATGTAATAACAAATCCTGTCTCCCAGCCAGGAGCTGGGTGCCCAGGAATTCCGGCCCTGCTCGGCCAGCAATGTTTGCCAACGCATCTGTTTCCAATCAGCACAGCGCGGCGCATTCTTTCTGCAGAGCGAGCGCAGGCCCAGAGCCTGGGGACCACGCTAATTGATTGCTAAATGGATCTTGTCATTTCCAAAAGAGGCCTCTAGGCCTGCCCTTTGCTCTACCTCTGCTCCCCACAGGCTGAAGAGCTTAAGAATTAACTCGTCCACTGCCTTTGATGGGAGGTGAGGACTGACTGGACCCTCAGGTGTGGAAACGCACCAGGAGCCTTAGAAAAGCCTATGTATGTGCTCTTTGCAAAGAGGGTCACGGTTCCGTGGACATGATCCCATTTCATTCTCCCAGTCTATGTGACTCCATTGGACAGATAGGGAGGGAAATCAAGGCTCAGGGTTCTGAGTTGAATGGCCCATGTCACACAGAGTGGCAGGCAGGGATGAGGCTCTCAGGAGTCCGCTCATGCTGGGTCCAGGTTCTGTCCTCAGAGCTCAGCCCATTAGCAATGTTCTAGCCAGGCCTTGCCTCTGGGGTTGCAGAGAAAAGGGAGATAGCTCAGGGTCTCCTGAGTGGGTTGTCTGTGGACACCCACAGGAATCTTGGGCTTCCAGCTGTTCTGTCGTGATAAGAGGGTCAGCATGTGGAAGATGCCACTCATGTTTAGGGGTGAAGGGGGCTACCCTCGCCTTCCTTTCCTGGCAGTATACTCGTCCCATCCCAGCATCCTTGCTCCAAGGACCCTGGGCTCCCTGGCACTCACAGGAGAGTTGAGTCACCATCTGTCTCCCTATCTTGAAATCAGGGATTATTGTCTTTGTGTCTCTAAATCTTCCTGGAACCGGGTCTGCTCATAGTAGGTGGTCAGTACATACATGCACAATGAACAAAAGAGTGGGGACTCATCCTGGACTGTTTCCCTGATCCAGTTCTCCTTGGTCTCCTGACAGAATTAGTCAGTGAGAACAAGAGTCTCTCAGCAGAGCACGTTAGCACTCTGACACCTCCGTCCCTGGCAAATCCCTCAGCTTCAGTTTCCAGATCTGTCAAAAGGGGATGACTCTGTGTGTGTCCACCCGAGGCTGGCTGGGGAACCAGCTGAGATAATGGAAGTTTGAACACTTCACTCATGTGAGTGGGGTTTGTGTGTGTTCTTGTCTGAGCTCAACTCTCTTCCAGAAGCTTCTTCATTAGCCCACACTGCCAAAAGGGCTTATGGCAGAATCAGGGGTGCAGAGAAGTTCCTTCAGCCTATAAAACCATGTATGGTATCAAAGCAACTCTTGGTTTGGACTAAGCAGCTGAGATAGACAGAAACCAGAAGAAGTGGGTGTCCTCCGCCCCCAAGCCCTGGAGCCTGTGTCCTCACCACCTTGGTGTCTCTTTCCTCTGTTCTTCCCCTCTTCCCTGAATTGATTATGATTTTGGCTGAGATCAAAGAGAATTATGCTTGACTCCTGTAGCTCCTATAGCTGTGTGACTGTGGGGAAATTACTTAACCTGTCTGATTTTATCATGTTAAGATGGTGACAATAGCACACCTTGCAGGGTGTTGAGAGGAATTATTGAAATAACATACTAAATATGCTCAGCAGTGGGCAGCACTTGTTAAATGCTCCCATCAATGTTAGCTATTCCCGATGTGCTGGAACGAGCACCCTATTCTGTCCCTCCTTCCCTGGCCACTCAGACCTCTGCCACCTGATCATCCCATGGACGCTGCTCTAATTGCCTCTTAATTACAAACACCAAAGGGGGGGGGAAAACTTCATTCTTACTTTCTGCAGCCTGTTGGCAGCATTTGACATCATGACCTACTCCTTCCTGAAAACTCTCTCCTCCCTTAATTTCCAGGATAAAATACCCGTTTGGTTCTCCTTCTACTTCCCTGACCATTTCTTCTCTGCCTCTTTCCTGCATTCTTTCTCAACCACAATGTTAAAGGCTGCTCTTCCCCAGGGCCCTGTGTGTTTTTTCTCAGTCTGCAGTTACCAGAGTTTTCGGCACAAAAAAACATAATGCCTGCCAGTTTATAATTCTGTAATGCTCATGCTAACTGTCATCTATTGATTTAATATAGGCTAAGTGCCGTGCTTAGCGCTTTTAATGCATCATCTCATTGACTCTAACAGGTTAAGAGTCAGACCCACCAGGTATCGCATCCCAGTCCTGCCACATCAGTCCCTGGGGTGGCAGCAGCAGATATTTCCTGGGTCCCCTCAGCAGGGAGGAAAGAGGAGAGAAGCAGGTCCTGGGGTGGTGTGGGAGTGAGCTGGGCTGTTAGAGCCCCAAGCTCCGGGGGAAGGAGGGGTAGTAGAGAGAAAGGCCTAGGGATTCAGAGTTGTAAAACTAGCATCTGATCTCCTGCTTTGCCAATTACTTGCTGTGTGACCCAGGGTAAATCACTTCACTTCTCTGAGCCTCAGAGATTTAAGTGAGGCCCAGTACTTAAGAGTGTTTAATAAACAATAAGATGCTCAGGAAGTTATTGTCATTATGAAAGCACTGTTAGGCACATTATCCAGTTGGATCCTGGTAGAGAAATAAGTTGATTGAGGATCCAGCTGAGCTGGAAATCCTAACTGGATCTCCTGATTCAGTGGGAACACGGTTCACGCAGCATCATGAAGCTAGAAGCTCTTGCTTGTGCAGACTCCTGGTGACAGTACGTTCATGCCCATTTTACGAGTGAGAAAATAGAGCTCTTGAGAAGTTAAGTGACATGCCTGGGGCCCACACAAGTAGCAGAAACCATCTTTTGTCCCAGAGCTGTGCTCCTTCTGCCATAGGACATTCACCAGCCACTGCCTGGTCCCTGGTTTGGTTTCTGAATGCACCTGACTCCTAGGAGCAGCATTAACTGTCTTGGGCCAGGTATTTTATACAATATATAGCTTTAATCAAATTAATATTTTATGGCAATCTGTTTCCTAGAACCTGATCATTTTTCTTTTTTTTTGTTAAAGATGGAGTCTCACTTTATCACCCTGTGTAGAGTACTGTGGTGCCATAGCTCACAGAAACCTCAAGCTCTTGGGCTTAAGTGATCCTCTTGCCTCAGCCTCCTGAGTAGCTGGGACTATAAGCACCCAGCTAGTTTTTCTATTTTTAAGTAGAGACAGGGTCTCACTCTTGCTCAGGCTGTTCTTAGAACTCCTGAGCTCAAGCAATCCACCTGCCTCGGCCTCCCAGAGTGGTAGGAATACAGGATTTGAGACATCGCGCCCAGTCTTGACCATCTTTAGAATTGGTGTGTGGAGGAAAGGAATTAATCCAAAGAATTTCAGGATAATCATTCTCTCCAGAGAGACTGGGTTGTGGGAAATCCTTGAGACTTCGCAGAGCCCCCAAAGTCTTACCTATAAAATCACATCAGGCACGATTTATTGGACCCTTGTGCTAAGTGACCTCATGTGGATTATCTCATTTAATTCTGATGTAGGCCCTATGTGACAGATGCTATTTTTTTTTTTTTTGAGACGGAGCCTCAAGCTGTCCCCCTGGGTAGAATGCCATGGCATCACAGCTCATAGCAACCTCCAACTCCTGGGCCCAAGCGAGTCTCCTGCCTCCGCCTCCCAAGTAGCTGGGACCACAGGCGCCCGCCATAATGCCCGGCCATTTTTTGGTTGCAGCCATCATTGTTGTTTGGTGGGCCTGGGCTGGGGATTCGAACCCGCCACCTTAGGTGTATGTGGCTGGCGCCTTAGC
>CAUYQV010058844.1:0-28936 GCA_963574575.1 Galagoides demidoff | reverse complement strand
TTTTTTTTTTTTTGAGACAGAGCCTCAAGCTATCCCCCTGGGTAGAGTGCTGTGGCATCACAGCTCACAGCAACCTCCAACTCCTGGGCTCAAGCGAGTCTCCTGCCTCTGCCTCCCAAGGAGCTGGGACCACAGGCACCCACCACAACACCTGGCTATTTTTTTTGGTTGCAGCCATCATTGTTGTTTAGCAGGCCCAGGCTAGATTCGAACCCGCCACCTTAGGTCTATGTGGCTGGCACCTTAGCCACTTGAGCAACAGGTGCCAAGCCTCAGTGAGGTTTTAGAGATGAATTATTTAAATGATTTATAATTACATGTATTGAAAAATAAAAATCTAGAAATAACCAAGGAACTTAGGAAAAACAAGATAATAAAATGCTTTTGAATTTTATGGTATTGGCCTATAAATAGATCAGTGGAGCAGAGCAGAAAATTTAAGAAAAGATGCAAATAGAGACAAGTGATGGCAATTCATTTCATAGAGCAAGATAGTTTAATTATGCTGACACAATTGGTTAGCCAACTGGAAGAAAATAAATAAAAAGCAATTGCGGCAGATTAAATCTTAAGTGGAAAATATAATTTTAAAACTTGAGAAGAAATTTTAAAATATTTATATGACCTAGGGATCTAGCAGACATTTTTGTGTAAGACTGAAAATAGGGAAACTAGAGGGCGGCGCCTGTGGCTCAGTGGGTAGGGCACCGGCCCCATATACCGAGGGTGGCAGGTTCAAACCCGGCCCTGGCCAAACTGCAACAAAAAAATAGCTGAGCATTGTGGCTGGCGGCTGTAGTCCCAGCTACTCCAGAGGCTGAGGCAAGAGAATCACTTAAGCCCAAGAACTGGAGGTTGCTGTGAGCTGTGATGCCAGGGCACTCTACCGAGGTTGACAAAGACTCTGTCTCTCAAAAAAAAAGAAAGAAAAGAATACAAAGAAAATAGGGAAACCTAGAAAGGAAAAAATAGATACATTTGATTACGTAGATACCTTATATTTTTGTAAGGCAAAAGTTAAATAAATAAAATCAGCAGAGAAATAGTGAAGAAACAGAAGGAAAATCGTTTTCAAGACGAAGCAATAACCTTATAATAGACAAAGAACTCCCATAAATCCCTAGGGTAAACAATGAAGTACCCAAAAGAAAAATGTGATGATGTCTTTTTATTTCTGTCATAAACAAGATTAAAATATGTTTGAGATCATCATATAAAAGCTGTTTTGGAATTCTGTGGGAAGAAGCAGACTGTTGTTTTGTTTTTTGTTTTAGTACAAAAATAGTTTCTGAAAATCTTGGTAAGAGACCATTTGTGGAATAAGCAATTCCTAAAGAGTTAACATTCATTTACCAAAAAAAAATACAAGTTTCAGGGTGGTGCCTGTGGCTCAGAGGGTAGGGTGTCAGCCTCACATACCTACAGTGGCGGGTTCGAACCCAGCCCCGGCCAAACTACAGCAAAAAAATAGCTGGATGTTGTAGTGGGCAACTGTAGTTCCAGCTACTCGGGAGGCTGAGGCAAGAGAATCGCCTAAGTCCAGGAGCTGGAGGTTGCTGTGAGCTGTGATGCTACAACACTCTATCAAGGGCCATAAAGTGAGACTCTGTCTCTAAAAAAAAAAAAAAACAAATTTCTCAGAGAAGTGTTTGATGAGCACATCTGGCAACTACATACAAGTCTGAATAATTTCTCAGAGAGGAAAAGGTAAAGTAAGTGGCTTAATAATTTCTGAAAGGTTGATGAGAATCAGGTTTGGAATCAAGGACTGCTGCTTTTTGACATTTTGTCCTTGAGCTACTGAACTTGTGAGCGAAGAGGCAAAACTCAAAAGAGGTTAAAGTAGGTGAGCATGACTCCAGCAGTTATTTTTTTCCTTTTTAAAAAAAAATTATCAGGATGGTACCCGTAGCTCAGTGGTTAGGGCGCCAGCCACATACACTGAGGCTGGCAGGTTCGAACCCAGCCTAGGTCAGCTATAACAACAATGACAACTGCAACAACAACAAAGACAAAATAGCCGGGCGGGGTGCCTGTAGTCCCAGCTACTTGAGAGGCTGAGGCAAGAGAATCGCTTAAGCCCAAGAGTTGGAGGTTGCTGTGAGCTGTGATGCCCTGGCACTCTACCAAGGGCAACATAGTGAGACTCTATCTCCAAAAAGAAAATAATAATAATAATAAATTATCATAAATGATGATGTGAGCTAACATTCTCATGGACAGCTGAGAGATAAGGGGATCTGCACTTAGCTACCCACCAGTATGATGATACCCAATCAGGTGAGCCAGGCATAGCTTAATCCAGGGGGATGTTAGTATCTAGGAGTCGGGCAGTTGAGAGTGGTCAGTCAAAACTCTGCCTGAACAGAGTGGGACCCCTGGCCAGCCAGCTGGGAGCATCTTATATTATTTGTATTAATGGGGTTATACTGCCAACCTGGTAGTGATGCTGGTTTAACAACGGAACAATGCCTTGTTGAAGATAAGAAAGTTTGGAGGATGACTTTATTAATATCTAAAATATAAGCCTCTCAACAGCAAAGACTTTATTTGTCTCATTTTGCAGTGGATCCCCAATCCTGGACCATGGTAAGCACCTGAGGAAAGGAGGAAAGTCCCGCCCTACCCAGGTCAGAATCTTCTGAGAGTAACGCCAACCACTCATGAAAGCCCAGGAGGACTAGACACCTTGGCCTCCCCCACAACGAGTGAGAAGAGAGGGCCTGAGTCTTGGGAGTTCTCCATGCCTTTAAAAGACCTAAGGTTGTGGGAAGGACAGATGGAGGACAGGGGACCTGAGGAAGAAATTGAGTTCAGCCAGATCCACTTTGCTCTCAAGGAGGAAGCTCTGGACTCTGGATCTTTTATTGCCTTTTTGCTGGAGGACCCCTGCAGCACCACCAGGGGGTGAGTTTAGAGGTCAGAAGGCAGAGCCACTTGCCTGCAGGTGTACTTCTCTGTAAAACACTAAGGCAGTGGTTCTCAACCTTCCTAATGCTGCCGCCCTTTAATACAGTTCCTGTGGGTCGCGACCCACAGGTTGAGAACCGCTGCTCTAAGGTAAGATTCCTTCAAGTAAAGGAAACTTGTCTTTTCTTCTCTATGTCATCGGTACCTAATAGTTTGGTACCTAACCGAACTAGACACTCCCTCTCAGAAAAGATCCACCTGGGAAAAAAAAGAAAAGAAAGGGAAGATCCATCTGCTTGGTGAGTCCAGGTTCCCACAATCGGTGTGCTTCACGTGCCATTCATTCCCCCTCTCTGAGTACTGCTTATTCCAGACTTACCGCATACAGGTGGATAAAGCCAGCCAGCAACGTGTGAGCTTGTACCCAGTCCTGAGTAGAAGCAAACACAAAAAGAAAGGAGAGAGAGAAAAATGCTGCAAAGAAGGTAGGAGGAAAGAAAATCTTTCTTACCGTCCAATGCTCAACGTCAGTAGTTTTAGTATAATTTTAAAAATATAAATACACGAACCACTGGTAGGTGCCTGTAGTCCCAGCTACCTGGGAGGTTGAGGCAAGAAGATCACCTGAGCCCAAGAGTTTGAGGTTGCCGTGAGCTATGATGCCATAGCACTCTACTCAGGGTGACAGAGTGAGGCTCTGTCTCAAAAAAATAAATGAAAAAGGCCAGGAGCAGTGGCTCACACCTGTAATCCTAGCACTCTGTGAGGCTGAGGCAGGTGCATTGCCCTGAGCTCACAGGCTCAAGACCAGCCATGGCACTCTACCAAGGGTGACAAAGTGAAACTCTGTCTCAAAAATACATATATACATACTCAAACCACAAAAAAAAAAAAAAAAGAAAGAAAGAAAAGCACTGACATTGCTATCCCAGTCATAGCAGGACTTGGGGTAAGCCTTCCTGGGTACTCCAGATGGGCGCGAACAAAGGTGCCCTCACTGAGGTACCGCAGGAGGAAAGCGCATGGAAGGATGTGTGTGCAGACCTCTAGTTATAAAGCAAAGCATCAAACTCTGCTCTGCATGAGAATACTGTATGCCACGCTCCCGAGGGTCTGAATTCATAATAAGATTCCATTCTTTTTTTTTTTTTTTTTTACAGTTTTTGGCTGGGGCTGGGT
The DNA here is from genome assembly GCA_963574575.1 of Galagoides demidoff. NCBI lineage: Eukaryota > Metazoa > Chordata > Mammalia > Primates > Galagidae > Galagoides > Galagoides demidoff. Next base: position 24,847 of record CAUYQV010058844.1, on the reverse strand, counting down.
TTGAACCTGCCACCTCCGGCATATAGGGTCAGCACCTTACTCCTTTGAGCCACAGGCGCTGCCCTATGATTCCATTCTTCAAACAGGAGTAGAGGTTTACTTCCAGTTCTCACTACCCCACATCAGGGACCGACTGTGGCTCTGCGACCCAGGCTGAACGGTCTGCCTCTCCCTGGAGCACAGCAGGCTGCCGGCGGACGGGAAGGAGCAGCACGCCAAGCCCCTGCTCCTGAGGCTCCCACCTGAACGTGCCCTGTGCCGCTTCTGCTCACATTTCACAGGCCCAAACAAGGAGCCACGTCTGACGTCAACAGGTCAAGAATGTACAATTCTCCAGCAGGGATGCGTCTCTGGGGAAGAGCACGAAACTTTTCAGAACAGTCAACAATAGCAGACATCTTGGTCTTGTTCTCAGTCTCAAAGGGAAAGTTTTCATCATTTTACTTTTTTTTTTTTTTTGAGATAGTCACACTATGTCACCCTCGGTAGAGTGCCCTGGTATCACAGCTCACAGCAACCTCAAACTCCTGGGCTTATGTGATTCTCTTGCCTCAACCTCCCAAGCAGCTGGGTCTACAGGTGCTCGCCACAACACCTGGCTATTTTTGTTTTAGTTGTCCTTTTTAAGAATGGATTTGTGTAATTATATTTCAAATCTTATATATGAAGGAGAGGTCACAGGCTCTCGAGGCTTCAGTTCACCAGAAAAATTATAAAATTAGCTAGACCAGTTGGCAGTGTTGAAATTGAGGTGTGTGGGCTGTCCTGTGCATTGCAGGATGGTCAGCAGCACCTCTGATTTACAGCCCTAGATGCCAGCAGCACCCACCCCAGCTGTGATGACCAAACCACCTCCCAACATTACCAAATGACTCTCTGGTTAAGACTCACGTAGGTGGTTGACCTCTAATGTCACTCCAAATTCTAAGACCCTTTGTGAATATTCAGACCCTTGTGAATATTAAGACCCTTTGCCAAATTTACATCACCTAAAATTCTGCCAGCCCAAGTATGTAAGAACTCTATGGTCTGTGAAGTGGCATGCTGTAAACAAGGCCTCACCTACTGTAGACACAGAACCCAGATCCATGAGCCCTCTAATACACTAACTAAAATTCTGTAACCTTCATTTTATCTTATTTTTTGTTTTATTTTATATTTTATTTTATCATTTTATTTTTAAATTTTATTTTCTGAGACAGAATATCATTGTCACCCTGGCTACAATACAGTGGCATCATCATAGCTTCCTGCAACCTCAAACTCCTGTGCTCAGTGATCCTCCTGTCTCAGTCTGCTGAGTGGTTGGGACTACAGATGCCCACCACCATGCCTGGCTAATGTTTTCCATTTTAGGTGGAGATGAGGGGGTCTCACTCTTACTCAAACTGTTGTTAAACTCCTGACCTTGAGCAATCCTCCCGCCATGGACTCCCAGAGTGTTAGGATTATAGGCGTGAGCCACCACGCCCAGACAAATACTGTAACCTTTAAGAGGGAAGCATGATATGGGGAAATGAGTGAACAATATTCCTGGAGAAGGTGGGGAATCAGATCTTTTTATAATATATAAGTAATGTTTAGGCTCTGGCCCAAAAAGGTTTTGTTCCTAGTGGTTTAGACATATTTTATTTATTCGATTTATATCCTGCCTCTATTCAATTTATATCCTGCATTTGAGGCAGTTTACAAAAAGGCCTATATAATAAAATGGAAAGGAAATAACAAAAATAGGGAGAAATACGTAAGGAACAGAGAAAAATATTCCATTCCTAAAAACCAGTATCATTTCTGTGATAAGCATAAAACTTAGCTTGGAATTTCGGAATGCCTGAGAAAATTAAAATAATCATGTAATGTGCATTGTCAGAAAAGAATTATTCTCCAGTGAAACAAGGTTTTCTTAGGATTAAACTCAGAGGTCAGCAAAAGCCTATTCGTAGATAAACTTTAAATATAATTTAAAAGCATAACTTTGGTATACAATTTGGTGAAAGCGTTTCTTTGGAAGTTCAAACAACACAGGTATAGTTTTCCAATGAAAGCTGTCCAATGACCTACGGATTCCAAGGAGGAGACGTCGTATGCCTACATTAGTGGTTTTCCCAGTGTGCGTTTGATAAACTGTTCTTCAGAGAGATTTTCTAGAGACAGCTAGTATGGAGCATGGGTCAAGTTAATGTTGCTTTTCTTTCTTCTACCCTCCCCCCTCCTCAGAAGGCCTCAAAGACTCCTATGACAGAATTCAAAAACCAGACAGCTGTCCCGTCTCCTCACAACAGATGGGCAGAACGAAGGATTTTTTCTTTCTTTTCCTCCAGAATCATCCTGGATCCACCACAGACCTGACCAAGAGCGTGGTTCACATCCAGAGTTTCTACACTGCTGAGCATAACTGGGTCTAAATATTTTTCAGCACAAATGTTCCCTGTGATCAACCATTGTTAGGACTTTCTGGCTCCGAGCCGTCAGCTAACATCAGGTAACTGTTCTCCTCTCAATCTCCACAAACACTACCCTACCTCCCATCCTTCCCCTCAAAGTCCAAGTAGAGGTCTCCACATGCCCCGCAGACCCTCACCTGTCCCCAGACCTCACCTGGCCTTGCTGCTTAATCCTGAACTGAGGCCGTCAAAGAAAGAAAAGGCTCACCCAGGCCAGGGCTCACCCAGGCCAGGGCTCACCGCATGAGCAGAACACAAGGAACACAAAATGCACTACTAGAAAGGGATCTGAACCCTTCCCTCTTCTGCCAAGAGCTTCACAGAATGTGCCTTCTCGGACTTTCTCTCTTGATTCAAACCTAAGTGGAAGCCCTCATCCAGAAGGACTAGAAGGTTAAGGAAGGTATCTGACAAAGAACTACAACTTAGAAACGCTTCAGTCATGCTTGAACAGGTAGCTCTCAACAGCACATGACACCATGATCTGATACAACCGACAGCATGAATAAACCACACAATGCAATCTGATGCAACTGAATTTAGACAGAACTAATTAATAAGAGCAGTCTGATAATTCCCAGTTTACATGAGCGATTTACATGCTGTCTTCCAAAATTACCTTTGTTTTTATCAAAGTTGTCTTTCTTCTTTGCAACGGGTTAAAAAAATAGAAATTAAAAAACATATCCAACTTTCAGTCATAGTAGCAAGCATCCACACAGGACCTACTATGAGCCAGGCATTGTTTAGGGATGACCCACACACACAAATATCTCCTTTAAATCTTCATATTACCTTATAAGGACATTATTATTTCTTTTTCAAAGATGAGGAAACTAAGTCACAAGGAAGTTAAAGTAAATTCCCCAGGGTCAGAAAGCTAGTGAGTGGTAGGGCTGAGATTTGATGCAAGGAAGCCTGGCTCAGGAGTCTGTGCTCTGCACAAGACTGTTTCTGGGTTTCTCTAAACGCTACCTGGCAATGAAGAAATCCCTATCAAATTAAGAATGATTCTCAGTCACTTCCCTGTAATTGCTATGACAGAAAAAGAAGTAATTATAAAGTCTGTGCAAAACACATATGGCACAACTTTAGCAAAACTAAATCCTACCGTCCATTCTCCATAAATGCACCATGGCTTCTGTGATCTCAGAATATGGACAATCATTTTATTTTTCATTTTCATTTCATTCTAATAACAGAAGGCCACACATTTGTGAATTAGGTAGTAGCTGAAATTATGTGATTATTTTGTGATCTAGATAATCTAAACTTGACTCTGGAAAATAGAGGAGAACATTTAGAAGTCATAATTAGGAATGGGAGGACTCTGATTTGATAGAATCTAAACTTGACCCTGGAAAATAGAAGAGAACATTTAGAAGTCATGATTAGGAATGGGAGGACTCTGATTTGATTTAAAACGGATTTACTATTTATTATAAACATAATGTATTTCACGGTAGAAAAATTAAAATACAACCTAGGAAAGGTGAAACCTAACACACAACGGTAAACCAGGGCAAACATTTTGGTGTACATCCTTTCAATTTTATTTCTACATTGATACCAGCTACCATTTCCTAGGCATTGAAAGACTGTCAGGCACCACGCCAAGCACTCACTTACATTTCCTTATTGGATTTTCACAAAAACCTACAAGGCAAGTGCTATTATTATTCCCACTTTTTTGCAACAGACTTAGAGAGGTCTAGAACTTGTCAGCATAATCTAGGACCACATACAGTACATGGATTGTTGATCTATGATCACAGTAAGCAGGCACCTGTGATCACAGTCCAGGCACTGCCCTTGGTAGAGGCTTACAGATGTGGCTAGCTTTATTTCCCACCAGTCTTATGCTTCCTTTCTACTTAAATACAGGCTCCCAGGTTTACTTTAATTCAAGGTTTCTCAATCCCTGGCCTCTCTCCACTAGGTGCCAGTATCATTCCCCTAGTCATGACAATCAAAAATATTTCCAGACATTGGGCAGTGCCTGTGGCTCAAAGGAGTAGGGCGCTGGCCCCATATGCCAGAGGTGGTGGGTTCAAACCCAGACTGGCCAAAAACTGCAAAAAAAAAAAAAAATTTTTTTTTCCAGACACTGCCATACATCAACAGCCCTCAATTGAGAACTACTACAGTTTAATAAAGTCTGTCCAGGGGAGGGAGGAGGTGGATTGGTGTGCTCCCATCTAGGGTACACGTATAAGGGTATACAGCACACTTCCAGGGGGAGGGGCACAACTACAACAGGAACCTCGCTTCACAAACACTGAAACCTATTGGTTTGTACCCTCATATTAATCTGAAATAAAAATAAAATAGAATGAAATTCTATGCAATATTTAGAACCTCATGGTTTGGTTACCATAGTCTGTTCACTGAGACAGGACTTTTTCTTAATTCACAGACACGACTCAATAGAGATTATCTATAATTTCCATTGTAGATAAAAAATGCCCCTTTGGGGCTCCTGAATAGGTGGGTCCGCATGCAGTTGTTTTGTGTTGCGTTATTGTGATTTGCTTTCAAATAGACGAATCCTTGAACATTTTCAACCCAGTCACATGGTACATTAGTTTGAGGCAGAGCTTTGGCTGTTTTTATCAGTGATCCAAATCCTCTTGACTAATGAATTCTGACTGAACATCAACTCAAATACTTTTATACAAATCTGAACGGTATATCCTGGAAGCTCATTTCAAATATCACTTCCGGTAATTCGAATATTTCCTCTCATAATATTCCACTTTGCACTCACGAACCTGATTCATCTTTATGCAATCCCTCTGAGCTCTGATGTAAACTACAGGCTCTCAGGGAAGGCTTTGCCCGACTTAGGACTTACCCTGGTCTCTCTCTGGATCTTTCTTGAAAGACCTCCCAGTCCTTCAGCTTCCCAGAGCACCGTCAGCTTCATTAACACCGTGTCAGGCACCCTTCATGACCCCAGAGGAGCCATTTCACCTACACTGTCAGATGTACAGTTATCAGGAAGCTCATTAAAAACAATTTTGGTAAGGAGCACAAATACTGACAATTGTCCCCTGCAACCTTCTAAAATCCATTTTACCTCTTGCATTTTTTCCCTTCAGTAGTTAAATTGTTTCCTAGAGTGTTAATGGATTCACTTTTGTCCTTAGAGGCCCTTGAGGAACAATCTGTCTTTCTCTTTAACTATCAATGTGCTACTGAAAGGAATTTCTAAATCCAGAAGGCAAGGTGCCCCTTTAACCCCCACAACTAAGGAAAAGACACAGAGGCACAGGTTATATTTGGCTTTCTCTAACTACCCTAATTGCCTTTATAACAAATACCACAGAGTTTCATTTACCAGCAGGGAATTCTCCCAATTCATCTCCTTTCCTCCACGCAGTGAAAATTTTGCAGTCTAAAATCCTGACTCACTCGATGCCAACAGAAAAGAGAAAAGAGACAAAGATAGATTTCGTGGTGATAAACTTTCCTTAGTCTTTCATGTTTGAATCACATATTCAGATTTATTTTCAGCTTACGTTGTGGAAAAAACTGAGTGTTAAGGGCATTCGTGAGAATTGGGGTGCAACAGCCTGGCCATTAAAACTGAGAAGATTAACAAAAAAAGAACAATACCAAATCAATAGCATTAGTAAACAAGATAAATTCCATAAATTAACACAAGCTGCTACAACAGACAAATCTGTAAATCTGAAAGATTTAACTCAACAAATGTTTATTTCTCACTCAGGGAAAGTTGAATGGTTGTCCATTACCATCTTATAGCAATGCCAGCTAGAAAATGCCACCTCCAAATTCATGGAAATATCCATGAAGCTTCAGACCACTCTCTTTCAACTAAACATTTGATTAGTTGAAATTAGTTAAGTTAGATTTTATAACTTTGAAATTCTAAATTTTATTTTATTTATTTTGAGACAGGGCCTCAAGTTGTCCCTGGGTAGAGTGCTGCAGCATCACAGCTCACAGCAACCTCCAACCCCTGGGCTCAAGCCTCTTGCCTCAGCCTCCCAAATAGCTGAGGCTACAGGCGCCCACTACAATGCCCAGTCTGGATTCAAACCCGCCAGCACTAGTGTATGTGGCTGGCATCTTAGCTGCTTGAGCTATAGGTGCTGAGCCCCAGATTTTATTTTTTAATTAAAGAACTTCTATTTCCTACCAGGAAATAAAAGTTTGAAGAATAAGGGTTAGAATTACAATAATTAACACCTACTGATCAGTTGCTATAAGACAGGTACTATGCTAAACCTATATATTTTTTTTTTTTGAGACATTTGCCCTCAGTAGAGTGCCATGGTGTCACAGCTCACAGCAACCTCCAACTCTTGGGCTCAAGCAATTCTCTTGCCTCAGCCTCCCAAGTAGCTGGGATTACAGCCATCTGCCACAACATCTGGCTATTTTTTGTTGCAGTTGTCATTATTGTTTATCTGGCCAGGGCCGGGTTTGAACTCTCCTGCCTCAGTGTATTTGGCTGGTACCATAACCACTGTGCTATGGATGCCAAGCCTATACCCATGTTCTTTATCTCATTTATTCCTTTTGAAGAAATACTATGCCCATTTTACAGATATAGAACCTGATTCACATAGAGGTGGAAGAAGATTTCACTTCAGAGAACATGACTTTGGAGCCCATCTTCTTAAACACTACTCCATGTCATGTCATTTATCCACGTTGATTTTTTTGAGATGTAGTCTCACTTTGTCACCCCTGGTAGAGTGCTCTGGCATCAATGCTCACAGCAATCTCTAACTCTTGGGCTCAAGTGATTCTCTTACCTCAGTCTCCCGTGCAGCTGGGACTACAGGCACCCACCACAATGCCGGGCTATTTTGTTTTTTAGAGATGCGGTCTCGCTCTGGCTCAGGTTGGTCTCAAACTCATGAGTTCAGGTGATCCACCCACCTCGGCCTCCCAAAGTACTGGGATTACAGGCGTGAGCTGCAGTGCCTGGCCTCATGTTGATTATTTTTTAACATTGAAAAATGTTTGTCTAACTTATGTTATTCCAAAGACTGTTAATAGAACATTAAGGAGATAGAACGAATGCCAGAGATTCAGGAGACTGGCACGCAACATCCATTCCAACTTCTTAGTACTGAGTCTTCTTTCCAGCAGAGGCTGGAATATCAAAAGTTGCAAATTCTAGACTCCTTTGCAGCTAAATTTCTGAAGGTCAGTTAGAGGTCACCAAACAGACACACTCATGTAGGACTGCAAGGGGGAAGTGACACTGAGGTTTGGCTGTTTCTGCCATCAAGCACGACCGTGGAGGCACTTTCTTCTGGGGCAGTGCTACCAGAAGTTGCAGTGTCCATCTCCTCACTTCATGGGCACTGAAGGGATGATGAGGTGCAACCAGCAGGCCTGGCACGGTTCTGGAACCCGCAATAGTACCCACAGTTTCCTCATTGTGACAGCTTTTTCACTGTGGCAATGTCAGCGTAACTAAAGCTTGCAGCTTTCCAATATGAGAAATTTGAACAAAAATTCATGAAAAATTACAAACTCTCTCAAAAAATATTTATCCAGTGGCTTCTATGTGTCAGGCCCTATACTGTAAAAGGTGATGAGAATACAGTGACAAAATCCACACATCCCTGCACTTACAGGCTACTGGGGGGGACAAAAAAGTTAACAAAGTAATCATACAAATTCAACCTCTGATTATATTTGCAATCTCTGATTATTCTTAAAGTTCTGCCTGCTTTCGTTTAATCTTATTCCCTGAACAGTAGATACTATCATGAATTTTTAGAATTCACAACTTACTGAATGTGTTAGTTCAGTTTACTGATCTTAATATCAGTAAGGTAAATTATAATCAGGAGTTTAGATATCAAATGAAGACAAACTGAAACCAGTAATGATGACAATGCAAAATGTCCAAGACCTTCTCCCGCCGACGGCTACAGTTTAATGATTACGGTAAGCGCAACTATTCTCTCCTAAAGACAAAGGGAAAAAAATACAATCATGATGTCAGTGCTGGGGAAAATAATTGGTCATATTGACATACCGTTAATGGAGTCTGTGTCTCTGGTTGCATCGTATTGATTTCACTAATGTTCTCTCTGGTGGAGGCTCCCATTCTTTGCCATCTTTAAGCTTGAGGGGATCACTACTCAGCATTATGATGGGTAATGATTTGGCAAGGAATGTTTTCAGGCTCCGATCTTTTACCATGTGTGGGGCTCAATAAGTCGTGTTAAAGATTAGATTTAGGTGAGTCTGAAGCTATAATGACATTTAAATCATTTTTCTTTCTGGATCTGAACACATTATAGGCAGCATTAGATATTATTGTGTCATCAAGGCTTCCACAAAGCAAATATAACTGCTGTTCATAGAGCCATAGTGAACCCAGTCTGTAAAATGTGTTCCTTTTTTAAAAATGTTAAGATACTTATAAGATTATGTCATGGCCAGGCTGCAAACAAAGTAAATTTAGATAGAGCTTAACTATGACTGAAATATCTACCTTCATGTGTTTTAACGTTTAATAGAAAAGGAAAAAAGGAAAATACATATACGTGTATATACAATAACTGAAATCTATTAATATAAAAATGTTTCTTTTTTTTTTTTTTGAGACAGAGCCTCAAGCTGTTCCCCTGGGTAGAGTGCTGTGGCATCACAGCTCACAGCAACCTCCAACTCCTGGGCTCAAGCGAGTCTCCTGCCTCCGCCTCCCAAGTAGCTGGGACCACAGGCACCCATCACAATGCCCAGCTATTTTTTGGTTGCAGCCGTCATTGTTGTTTTGGCTGGCCGGGCTGGATTCAAACCCACCACCTTAGGTATATGTGGCTGGCGCCTTAGCCACTTGAGCCACAGGTGCTGAGCCACAAAAATATGTTTCAACATTAACGAGCAGAAATCTCTATCCACCTCAGTACTCTCCACATAATAAAGCCCTACACTATTATATGAATGAATGAATAGAAAACACAGAAGCCATTTTAAGTAGCACCACTATATATGAAGATGATTCAGATTTCCATACCAGATGGTAAGATTAAAAGTAATATAAGTGTTCAATTATTTAAATAAATTATTAAATTTAAGTTAGGATTCATCATACTGCATTTCAAATTGGATTAGAAACTAAAGTGAAGTGAAATGAAGAAACATGAAAGGAAAAACAAGATGAAATGAAACAATCTTTTTTTTTTCTTCTTGAGACAGAGTCTCATTCTGTCACCCTGGGTAGAGTGCCGTGGCATCATCATACCTCACCTCAAACTGTTGGGCTCAAGTGATCCTTGCCCCAACTTCCCAAGTAGCTATGACTACAGGTGCCTGCCACAACACCTAGCTAGTTTTTTCTATTTTTAGTAGAGACAAGGTCTGGCTCTTGCTCAGGCTAGTCTCAACTTCCTGAGCTTAAGCAATCCACCCTCCTAGCCCTCCCACAGTGCCAGGATTACAGGTGTGAGCCACCCTGCCAGCCTGCAACAAATTTTTAAGAGGGGGAAGGAAGTTGATTTGAGTCAGCTAGCTCTTATTCCTCAGACTTAATATTGAAAAACTCACAATTTCTTTCTAATTGTTCAATATCTGTATTGAGGCTCAATTAAAATGAAAAAACTTTTATTTTCAAGATAAATGAACATTGCCTTAGAGTGGTTACTTTAATTTTAACCATATTTATGGAAATATTTCTAAAGTATATAATAGATTTTTTAAAAGCTAACTTAGCTTACAATAGCTTAGCTTTTAAAAAATAAGACCATTTCTTAATGACTCAGGAAATTACAAACATCTTGTCAAAAGGGGCAGTATAAGGCATGCTGGGAGGAGAGATTCCTTTGCCACGTGGGCTCATCTCTAAGGAACTGGTGAAGGTGGGCTGGGTTCCAGAAGAGGATACTGTCCAAAGTAAGCTAATCTAGTAGTTGGAACATGGCCATGGGAGAGGCAGTAGCTACCATTTGTTGAATACTAAGAGTACCCACCAGACCAAACCACACTCTACATATGTGTTAGATGCCAAGCATGCTATTTAAAGGCATCTAACAGGACATTATTATCCCCATCTTGCAGAGGAGAAATCTGAGACTCAAAGAGTTAAATATTTGCGGACAGTGACACAACTAGGAAATGGGGGAACCTGAATTTGAACTTCAGCCCCAACCTATTCTAAAGGGGGAAAGCTCGGCGTCCAAGGCAGACAGTTTTGTAACTCCTCCTGAAGGGGACCCCCAAACTATAGGTAGAAATTCAATTCTGGGAAGGGGACAGTGAGAAGCTGGGAAGAATGCCAACATATTAGGTAAACGGGCAGATTCAAGCCAGAGCTCCAGGCCAGGGGATGGTTAACAGGGTAACTTTGGCTTGGGGACACAAATACCTGCTAATGACAGAGACACACACACACTAAAGACTGTGCCTTTGGCAGCCAGACAAATCCAGAGTCCCACCTGCTGGTGAACAGATTATCTCTGAACACTCCTTGCCAGGACTGGCTTTGGGGACCAAGGGGTTGGCACTGTATTAACAGATGAAGGATGGTAATGGCTGAGGTGGACACAGTTACTGGGGTGACACAGTTACTGTATCATCACATAACAGTGGCGCCCAAAAAGGCCCCTGGGATGCACAGTGTTACTGTATCTACATTTAACAGCCTCAGACCACTATGCCTTTTATATTTTTTCTCTCTTCCTCCCCTGGCAAACGTTTGCTGTTGCTCTGTCTAAATAGCAATCTGGCGTCCCCTACTCTCACCACTCGGCTTGTTGAAGAAAATGCACATCTTGGCAGTGAGTTTATGACCTAGACAACTGGTAAACCAAACTGTTTGATGGTGCACAAAGTATGTACAAATCATGGTCCCATTCTTTCATAGACTCACTCAGCAAATGCTTTTTAAGCATTCTTCATCAAGAGTGGTAAGCACTGTGCCAGGAAAATAAAACCAAAGAACACAGGTCCCACCTAGGAAAGGTTCGTAAACCAATGAGACAGGAGGAAAGACAAGCTTGATGCCACAGGACGCAGAAGAAACTCTAGGAGAACCCTGGTCAGTGTGAGAGCCCCACAGAGAAGGAAGCAAAGACTCATCTCAGATGGCTGTGAGTCTCAGGTGGCTGTCTACAAATAAAGCGCATGTGCTTCTCGGTGTACAGGGACAGGGACCAAGCCTGCCACCTTCAGAGTTCAAAGAAAAAAAATAGCTGATATTCATTGAGCGCTTGTCATATACCGGAGGGGTTTTTTCCACTTAGTAACTCATTTATGTCTTATGAAAACCTTCGTTGCATTGTTATTGTTTTTTAAAAACTTCCTTTTCAAATGAACTATTACAATTTTTTTAAATTTTCATTTTACATAAGGAAACTGAGCCTCAGAAAAGTTAAATAATTTGCCCTAAGTCACACAGCTAGTAAGTAGAGCCGGGATTTAGGGCAGGCAGTCTAATTCTAAAGCCCACGTCACAACCACTGGAAATACTTCCACCTTCGACTATTTGCACATAGTAAGGCATTCAATAATGGATGGTTAAATTAAACTTAAATAAAGTTTGTGACGTCTGTTTTGTTTATGAAAGGCCCTGGCCTCCTCTGAGGTTCTGAAGATACAGCGGGAGGGGAGGTCACCCTAGTGACCTCCAGATAAAAAGGCATCAATCCACTTTAAAACAGCTGAGCAGGGTGGCTCCAACCTACAAACACACCATGTTCCAATGTTCATTTAGAGCCCTGTATTCTAAAAACATTTTCTCAAGCATTATTAAAAGGGTAGAGTAGCCTATCTACCACCAAAACAGATGTTAATCTATAATGCTGCCAAAATGACACATTTGCAATACCAAAGAACAATGGACCAGACACCTGTTTTTCCCCTTTTTTTTTAAATTTCAGGTTATTGTGAGAGTACAAACAACCAGGTCACAATTTGTTAGGCAGAGAACCTCTTGAAGTTGTGTCTCACACCAAAAGGTACACCATACACCCCTACCTGGTGCCCTTTAAAGGAGCACCCCAGTTTCTCCTTCTCCCTCTTTCTAATTCCCCTTCTCCCCAGCTTGACTAGAACTAAGTTTTTCTCCTATGTGTTAGATTATCTACCGGCTTCATCATAAAGTTGAGTAGATTGGGCTTGCTTTTCTATTCTTGTGATGCTTTACTAAGAAGAACGTGTTTAATACAAAAGATGTAAACTCTCCGTCTTTTCTCACGGCTGAACAGTATTCCATGGTATATACATATACACCACAGCTTGTTAATCCATTCCCGGGTTGATGGGCATTCAGGTTGTTTCCACATCTTGGCGATTGTAAATTGAGCTGCAAGAAACATGTAGTGCAAATGTCTTTATGATAAAATGACTTTTTTTTCTTCTGGGTAGACGCCTAGTGGTAGGATTGCAGGATCAAATGGGAGGTCTAATTTGAGTTCTTGGAGGATTCTCCATACGTTTTTCCAAAGAGGCTATATTAGTTTGCAGTCTCACCAGCAGTGTAAAAGTGTCCCTGTCACCACACCCGCACCAGCATCTGCAACTCTTGGACTTTGTGAATAGCCCACATGACAAGACGCTCTTTTTTTTCTTTTTTTGAGACAGAGCCTCAAGCTGTCGCCCTGGGTAGAGCGCTGTAGCATCACAGCTCACAGCAACCTCCAAATCCTAGGCTTAAGTGATTCTCTTGCTCCAGCCTCCCAAGTGGCTGGGACTACAGGTGCCAACCACAAAGCCCAGCTATTTTTTGGTTGTAGTTGTCATTGTTGCTTAGCAGGCCTGAGCTGGATTCGAACCCGCCAGCTCTGGTGTATGTGGCTGGCGCCTTAGCCGCTTGAGCTACAGGTGCTTTAGCCAACAAGACACTTTTTAATGTAACTAATGCTAATGCCCCTCCCCCCGCCAAAAAAAAGTAAGCTTAAGAAAAGTAAGATAGATCCTTATATCAAAATCACAATGTAGTGACATGTAGTTAGTGACAAACATTTTTAGGTAGGCTCGGTGCCTATGGCAGGGATAGCTTGAGGCTCTGTCTCAAAAAAAACAAAAACAAAAACAAAACATTTTTAGGTAGATGCAACAATTATTGTGTTTACTTTCCCTTCAACAATAACACTTGCTAACACTCATTAAGCACCTACTACCTACTCCACATAGTCTCATTTGCCCTCAAAACTACCCTCTATAGTACAATTATCATCTCCATTTTACAGATGCAGAGACGACACACAGGGAGGTTAAACAGCTGGCCCAGGATCACACAGCAGGGAGAGTATCTCCCGCCAGTCTGGCTCCAGAGCCCTTGATTTTAATCACCATACTGTAGTGAATATGCAGAAATGTTAAAAATATGTAAATAAGTGAAAAGTTCATTTCTAAGGTAAATATTCATTAATCTTTGAAAGACACAAGTAAAGGGGAAGAGAGGGGAAGCCCAGGAAACAAGGTGTCATGCTCGGAGGAGGAAAAAAACCGAATCTGCCAGAGGGCCCCTGGCACCACCCAATAGGTAGGCTGGAGCACCCAGGAATCTTGGTTGCTTCCAGAAGAGCAGAAAGGATGAGGAGTTCCCTTAATTTATCTCTTTTAATATTTAGACAAAGTGTGTGGAGGTCTCCTTTTATTTGTCCTCCTGGCTCAGGCCCCCAAAACCTCTGAATGGGTCAAAAAATCTTTTAATACAAACTGTCAAATAATAATAATAATAATAACAACAACAACAACACACCAGCATCTGCCCCCACCAACATTTTATCTCTTCAAAAGAAGGTGGCTCACAACGGTAATCCTAGCACTCTGGGAGGCCGAGGCAGGTGGACCGCCTAAGCTCATGAGTTTGAGACCAGCCTGAGCCAGAGTGAGACCTGGTCTCTAAAAATAGCCAGTGTTGTGGTGGGTGTAGTTTCAGCTACTTGGGAGGCTGAGGCAAGAGAATTGCTTAAGCCCAAGAGTTTGAGGTTGCTGTGAGCTGTGACACCATAGCACTCTACCAAGGGCAACATAGTGAGACTCTGTCTCAAAAAAAATTTTTTTTAAATATTTATATCTACATATATGAAAGGTACTATAAAAAGGCAAATGCATAAAAAATGAAATTCAAATTGACACACAGAGGCAAGGACTAAGTAATTATCTCTGAAAACTAGAATCCAGATTCAAAATAATTATTAAACATGAATGATTTCTAAAGAATTTCATCTATTCAATCAGCATCTAATACTTTCAAAATGTACTTACTCCAATTAACATCCAACTTTTTTTATGTTTTAATCCATGAAAACCAGACATTTGGGCTCAGCGCCCATGCTCAGTGGTTAGGGCACTGGCCACATACACTGAGGCTGGCAGGTTCGAACCCAGCCCAGGCCTGCTAAATAACAATGACAACAAAAAATAGCCAGGTGTTGTGGCAGGCGCCTGTAGCCCCAGCTACTTGGGAGGCTGAGGCAAGAGAATCACTTGAGCCCAAGAGTTTGAGGTTGCTATGAGCTGTGATGCCACGGTCCTTGTACATAGCTTTAGACTCTGTCTAAAAAAAAAAGTAAATAAATAAAAGAAAACCAGACATTTGGTCTAGAAAAATAATAAGACATATAGGCCAGTAATTATATTACAGGCAACAATTCAACGTGTCTTCCTAACTCATTCACTACATGCATGTCTGTCTCTTTTTCTCTCCTTCCCCTTCTGTCTCTGTGTGTGTGTGTGTGTGTGTTTATACAGAGATATACACTTACATATCTACACACACACAGGTCCCACTGACAATAGGTGATTTATAATAATCCAAGTGTAAGCACTATTGACTGTTGTTTTTTTTTTTTTTGGAGACAGAGCCTCAAGTTGTCCCCCTGGGTAGAGTGCTATAGCATTACAGCTCACAGCAACCTCCAACTCCTGGGCTCAAGCGAGTCTCCTGCCTCAGCCTCCTAAGTAGCTGGGACCACAGGCGCCTGCCACAACGCCCAGCTATTTTTTGGTTGCAGCCGTCATTGTTGTTTAGTGGGCGCGGGCTGGATTCGAACCCGCCACCTTAGGTGTATGTGGCTGGCGCCTTAGCCCCTTGAGCCACAGGCACCAAGCCACCATTGGCATTTTGAGACACATAAAATGTTTCTGTAGGACATTCAGCAGCATCCCTAGCCTTTATGCCCTTGATTCCAGCATCCCCAATCATGGCAACCAGAAAGATCTTTAGACATTGCCAAATCCCCCTCCAAAATGGAGCAGGTCAAATTACTCCCAGTTAATAAGCATTGATACGTGCTAACTCATTTACTCTGTGTGGGGGGCTATATACACGCACGTGTAGGAGTGTGTATAAATACATATATATGTGCATAGCTATACATTTTTATTATTCATTTCGAAAGAGGAGTAATTATGTATTGGTATATGTAAGCAGGTACACAAACACATAAAAACCCTATCAAGCAGGGTTTTTACAAATGAGAAAACTGATGCACAGAGATGTTAAGTAATTTATCCAAGCTCACACAGCTTAGCAAAAAACAGATCCAGAACTTAAACTCATGAATTTTTATCTAGAATCCATGCTCTCAAACACTGAAATATATCCTAAACTATTTAAGGAATAATTTAAAAATCTAAACTAGAGTTCATTCATCTCTTTCTTATAAGAAAACATGGTATGAAAGAGCACAGTATTTGATGTCTGAGAATCTGGGTACGGGTCCTACTCCACCTCTTTTCTAGTTATTACCCTCAGGTATATTATTTACAATTTTTATCAACATATAGATAACAATTATGCAACAATTAACTATGAGGATTACATGATACATGGATTATGAAAAGTAGTCTGCAAAGCAGAGAATTAGCTTGACCTCAAAAATATTTCTTGATGTGTAAATTTTAAAATTCTTGCTTCTATAATAACCAGTAGCATTTACTCAATATAAAACAGGACAAGCATTTTTGAGAAATTGCTTCGAGAGTTAAAATAAGAATTTCTTGAGCTCTATTGTTAGATCACAATGTGTAAATACTGTCAAATGGTTACTAAAGATATAGAGATGAATTCACATACATTAGTAAACACAGAACCTCATAAATATCACAAAAACACAGCATCACACTAATAACACTAAAATATCTCACACATGTGTATATACTTATATATGTGTGTATATTTTATACACACACGCACAAATATATACAAACAATTTTACAGAATCTTCCCTGTTTGGAGAGAAAGTTCATTTGGAGTTTTTCTTCACCCACAAGTAATGTTCAAATAATTTATGAAGAAAATCAAAAGCAGCTTTCACTGCTTCTAAGATTGTGCCCCAAAGCAGCCCTCCTGGTTGACTGAAATATGAGTATTCTGCAATATATCCACCCGCCTGGGGTATATAATCCTGAGAAGCTCAGGGATGTCATTATAGCATTATCAATACATAAACCTGACAGGCAGCAAACAGCTCTTTAGAAACAAATAATAAGTTCCTGGAATCCAGAAGACCAAAGAGAAAACATTTAAATCTGGGGGCAAATGATCTAGGTTTCCGATCTAAATAGCTCCCCAAATGCTGTGCACAGTGATCCCCCAGAGCGCCCTGAATGAAGTCAGTGTAACCCTGCTGTGGTTTCCTTCAGTTACTGTAAGCGCATCCTTAGCTTTCCGCAATGTGATAGCTGGGAACCCGAGCCCCCACGAAGGCTGCCCTGGCTGCATCTCTTTACTAATTCATCCCAGCAGCTGGGATCAAGCCACGCCGAGGAACAGAGAAGATGGCATTGTGTCCTCCCTGGCAAAGGCGGGGCAAGAAGAGACTCTTCACGCACCGAGATGCGCTTGTCCTGCCATTCAGAGAGAGCTGTGTGCCTGCCACCAAACTGCAGCGGGCCTTGATCCTGTGCACAGAAACCCTAGGAAGGCAATCGTTTCTAAGTGCTGTTTTATTGCAGAAAGGCCTGAGTCGGCTGCTGTCGCTTTACAAATGTGTGATAATCCACTTCTGTCACAGACTGACAGAAGCTGCTATTTCATTTCCAGCCCTTGGGTTAGGCCTCAAGAGAATAGTTATCTCTCAATGGGCAACAACAGCAGGGCTATTTCAGGACCTCGCTACATTTTAAAGGCGTTATTTGTCCACACAGACCTATAAATCACCACGCAACATCTTTTCTGAAGGACATGCTAGCCTGTAGAACTGCTAGCTATTTCCAAGTGGGCTGGAATCATTAGGAAGGCTTGGTACGTCTTACCAGACAGCTAATTTAAATGACTCTTTGGGGGTTACCATAACAATAAAGGGAGAAGAAAATTTTGAAAGATTTAAAATCACTGTCCTAAAGCCAGCTCACTGGCTTAGGACTAGTGAATATGTCTTAACAGATGTTGCTCCCAATATTGTTTCTTGGGTGTATTTTTTCTTTCTTTCTTTCTCGTATTTTAGTGCAGCTGAAATTATTAAAGCATTTTCTTTTCATTTTTTTCCTTCTCAAAGATTTGGGGGTACAAGAAAATGTACAAACAAATGATATACATTGCTGCTTTGCTATTATATGGCAACAATAGCAATCTTCTTGCATATATAAGAAGTTTCCCTTCTCCGTACAGTTCTGATTTTTTTACAATAACCACGTATTAAAGACGATACTTTGACTTGGAGATGTTCTTATTTCAGTGGAGAAGAAGACTGTATTTTTTTTCTTTGAGAATCTTAAGGCAATGAGTTATGGAACTAGATGCTATATTATGATAAAAAATTTGGCTGAAGCTCGTAGCCTATTAAAAGTTGAATTTCAATCTCCCTAGCTGGACAGCTGAATTTCTTTCTGTATATCAATTAGATTTAGTTTTTCTGCCTTATGGTGTTAGCATTCACAGATGGTTACTACAGGGATGGATGCATCTCAGTAACAGTTTGAAATGCCCCTGGGTAATAAAGAGTGTAAATGATTGCTTGTGCCTTTGACATAATGCACTGAGACTGTTAGTGGCCCACGGAGGACAGCTGTGGCCAAAGTCCACATTCGCTTTCAGGGCCTCATCTGCACTATGGATTAAAGAAATTTTAAAATATGCTGATTAACTGAAAACATTAATATATGTTCACAATACTGGATCTTTTTTTTTTTAAACCCACAGCTTACTAGAAAAAGAGCAGCCTTTCAGAGTGAGGAAAGGAAAAAGGTTGACTTCACAGATGCTCATTTTTCTGCCTAATTGCAGAAACGATGTGGGGTAAAATGTTTGAATCAGAGAGAAACCTGAAATGAGATCATTTTATTAAATAATTGAACAGAGGATAAAGTGGGAGGTTCATCCACAATCCATCAGCATAGATTAAGTGGCTGTGGAGTTGCAGGCTACGCCAGGTTGTATACGGCATACTAAAGACTTTCCCGCTCTTAAAAGTATTTCATTTATACGAGACAGTACATAATCAAGAATTGGGTTATAAGCAGCCAGATGGTGAGAGCATAGGAATTGGGGAAGGAAAGAACAGGAGCTACATTCATTGGGAATGTTTAGTGGAGGGAAATCAAAGAAGGAGACTTTCGAAGTTCTAAAAAATGAGTACATACGTGGCAGATAACAAGAATACTGGCTGCCCAGAGTTCAAAGCTCACACAGAGGAAGGGTGAGTGTTGCACACTTGACTAAGGAGCTTGACCTGCCGGTCATGAGGAGGCTGCTGGCAAAAGGAAGAATTTAAGTGGTATTTAAATAACAGATCTTGGTGAGGGGAAAAAGGGATAGTGCCACTCCGGGAGGCTGAGGCAGGTGGATTGCCAGAGCCCCGAAGTTCGAGACCAGCCTGAACAAGAGAAATAGCTGGGCATTGTGGTGGGCACCTGTAGTCCCACCTACTCGGGAGGCTGAGACAAGAAGATCACTTGAGCTCAAGAGTTCGGAGGTTGCTCTGAGCTAAGACTCCACGGCACTCTACTGAGGGCGACAACGAGACTCTGTCTCAAAAACAAAACAAACAAAAAAAATCTTAAAAAAAAAGAATTGATCTAATAGTGGTGATTAAGATAGGATGCAGGGAAGGTGGCAGCAGTGGTATGTATCAGAATCACATAGGAAGCGTGCCTTTATTTTTTAAGATTTTCATGTCACTCCACAAACTCTAATGGTTAAGGAAGCCCAGAGCACATACATTTTGAAAATATTCTTTGAAAGATTCTAGTGCGATTGCTGGTGATGAATCACTGTACTAGAGATTTAAAACAGAACAAACCCACTGTACGAGAATATCCAGGAAGGTATTTCAGTAAGAATCCGGTCTGTGGTCCTGGTAACAGGAATGGACAGGAAGGAATTTTTCCTAGAGTCACTGCAAAGGAATCAGCTGGACTTGTGAGGGGACTAGATGAAAGAGAAGAACTCGGGCAGCACCTGTGGCTCAAAGGAGTAGGGCGCTGGCCCCATATGCCAGAGGTGGTGGGTTCGAACCCAGTGCTGGCCAAAAACTGCAAAAAAAAAAAAAAAAAAAAAAAGAAAGAAAGAGAATGACTTAAAGATAGCTTTATGGTATTACTCTTAGGCAAGGGAAGGGCATCTAGAGGAAGAGAGGTAATTAAAGAAGAGTTAGGTCCAAAATATTCAGCACTAGAAAAATATATATTGACTTTACCATAGTGAACTTGGGGAAATCAATCAAAACATCTCAAGAGTTGGGGGAGTCTCATTCCACCCCCGATTTCAAACATTCAAGGTCTGATAAACGTCTTAATTGACTTAATGTTCTTGGATTTCCTCTTGTGTCAGGTGGGCCTTGTTGACTCACTTTAATGAGAGCACTTTTACTCTTGAAGCTCCTGGAATATAACTGAGCAAAGTGTCTCAGATCAGGTGTTAGAGGAGAAATCTGATCCAGATAGGTGTGGCTGTGTATTGCTTTGACTATATTATTACTGTATCAAGTAGGTTTCTTTAAAAGAAATATAAATAAAAGATTATGACAAATACCTACAGAAATAACTCCACAAATGGGATAATTTATTCTAACATTGTTCAATTCTCAAATTTTTTTTTTCAACTCTATCACCCTGGGTAGAGTGCCTTGATGTCATAGCTCAGAACAACCTCATACTTCTGGGCTCAAGCAACATGCTTGCCTCAGCCTCACGAGTAGCTGGAACTACAGGTACCTGCCACAATGCCTGGCTATTTTTCTTTTAGTGGGTCTCACTCTTGCTCAGGCTGGTCTCGAACTCATGAGCTCAAGCAATCCACCTGCCTCAGCCTTCCAGAGTGCCAGGATTACAGGCACAACCCACTGTGCCCAGCCTTATTCTCTATTTTTTTCAAGGCTAGGCCTCAGCAGCCTTGTTTATACACACAAATCTGTCTCCCTGGTTACATCTGATCGAACTGAAGGAAAATGCCTGATCCCAAGTGGGCCAGTCAATTTCTCTTTCTGTGGCTGCCGGAACTGAGATTTAAAACACTAGTCTCTGTTAACTGCTTGAATTGCTGATGTGCAGTCTCAGGAACTGTGAAGCATCCATCTCCCACCTGGGCCATAGGGAAGGGGGGCGCTGGATAGGGAAGAAAGCAGCAGACCGTGGGGAGAGATAGGGAAGCCTCTCGCTTTGCGGGGATCGCTCACCCCGGGCCCCCGTGAGCTGTGACTCAGATACTCTCAGTCCCCACTTCTCTTCCTTCTGCTGTCTCTGTTGCCACCACTGGCATTTCTGTTCCTTTCTGTGTCTCACACACTCCCGGAGGGAGAATCTGACCAAGTTTGTTCGGTCATCACCTAATATGAAATGACCATAGTGTACAGTTATAAGCCTAGGGAAGCATGAGAACATGCCCTTCAATGCGTCCAGTCTTGCAGGAAATACTGTGCAATTTATTGTGCTTGGGTTGGCATGTACATGTCTTCAAATTAAGAAGAATGAAAAATGTGAATGATTTAGGCAAAGCTGTACCATAATCCAATAACCATATTGTATACAAGGAATTAACGAGCTGCACCTGGCAAGAAGGCAGGCACGCCGCCAGGGTTCCAGCACAGTCAGAAGGGCTGTCGGGGCACAAGGACTGTCTAGGAGAAAGGACTGACTGTCTGCTGGTGCAATGTGCGTGGGCTCCATTGCTGGCCGCTGTGACTCTGTAAGAAGGGCTCTGGGCAGCGGGAAATCTGTACCTCTCTGGGAACACATGACACTGTTCTGCTTTGTGCAGAAATTTCTGGTCACATAAATCCCAGTCTTCTTTGATATCGAGAAGTCTCATATTTTTAAGCAACTGTGACTGCTACCATCTTTACAGCAATCCCACCTCCATCTGTTTTGATGCCTACACAGAAAATATAAACCAGTGGCTCCAACATTTTTTTCAAGCATTTGCTGAAGAGAGGCTTGATACAGTGCATGTTAATACGAGGAAGGGGAGGCGCCTGTGGCTCAGTGAGTAGGGCGCCGGCCCCATATACCGAGGGTGGTGGGTTCAAACCCAGCCCCGGCCAAACTGCAACAAAAAATAGCCGGGCGTTGTGGCGAGCGCCTGTAGTCCCAGCTACTTGGGAGGCTGAGGCAGAAGAATCGCCTAAGCCCAGGAGTTGGAGGTTGCTGGAGCAACTCCACTGCACTCTACTGAGGGCAAAAAATTGAGACTATTGTCTATAAAAAAAAAATAAAAAAAAGAATACGATTAAGGGCTGTGATTAAAATGACAGAAATGTTCAGACAGTAGAGTCGATGAGTTTGCCATGAGTCTTATACGCCTTCTTTACCCACAGAGGGGTTGTTATCCTCTTTAGACTCTCTGAACAAGAGCATGTGCATTCCTATTTTTTAAGATACTCTTGTGAGATATCAGAGTATCATATACTTAAAACTGTCATGGACCAACCCAACTTCAGAGATAACATTTCCATCACTGCTCCCTAAAGTTACGCAACATGGCAGCCCTGGAAATTACCTCCCTGTAACATGGAAAAGCAAGAACATGAATTCATAGATGTTAACCAGTAGGGCACCTGTACAGCTGTAGAGAAGTGTTTTACCTAGGTGTCCTTTCAGATCATCCTTCTCTCTGCTCAGCCAAGCCCAGTTCCTTTAATCCTTACCATTCCTCCACTCATTTCTCTAAAATTTATTAGGCATCTCCCAGGATGTTCCTGTTTGTACATAGCAAGCCAAGGCTAAATTTTCAAGGTCAGGGTGGTGGTGGGGGGGAAATACGTTTTTTTCCCCTTATTTCCCA
Source organism: Galagoides demidoff (assembly GCA_963574575.1). Classification (NCBI taxonomy): domain Eukaryota; kingdom Metazoa; phylum Chordata; class Mammalia; order Primates; family Galagidae; genus Galagoides; species Galagoides demidoff. Next base: position 2,236 of record CAUYQV010058844.1, on the reverse strand, counting down.
AGATAAACCCTCAGACAGGACAAAATCATGAACCAGCACTGTCTGATTATGTTCTTTCAAAATTACTATGTAGGAACCTAACACTCAATTTTAACAGCATTAAGAGGTGTGATAATAGTGGGAGTATTAGAGCTCTGCTCAAAAAGGTTTGCTCCCTTCCACTGTGCGAGGATGCTATGAGAAGGTGCTATCTTTTTTTTTTTTTTTTTTGGAGACAGAATCTCACTATGTCACCCTTGGTAGAGTGCTATAGCGTCACAGCTCACAGCAACCTCAGACTCTTGGGCTTAAGCAATTCTCTTGCCTCAGCCTCCAAGTAGCTGGGACTACAGGCGCCCACCATAATGCCTGGCTATTTTTGTTGTTGTTGTTGTTGTTGTAGTTGGCCCAGGCCTGGGCTAGATTCAAACCCACCAACTCCAGTGTATGTGGCTGGTGCCCTCACCACTGAGCTACAGTTGCTGAGCCTTTGGAGACAATTTCATGCAGTCACTCTCAGTAGAATGCCATGGCATTATCTCACAACAACCTCAAACTCTTTTGGGTTCAAGAGATCCTCTTACCTCAGCTTCCCAGGTAGCTAGGACAGGACTGCAGGCACCCGCCACAACACCCAGCTGTTTTCTTTTTCTTAGAGATAGTGGGGGTCTCCCTCTTACTCAGGCAGGTCTTGAACTCCTGAGCTCAGGCAATCCACCCACTTCGGACTCCCAGAGATTACAGGTGTGAGCCACCGCACCCGGCCATGAAAAGGTGCTATCTTTGAAGCAGAGGGCAAGCCCACCCCAGACACTGAATCTACAGCACCTCGACCTTGGACTTCCCAGCCTCCAGAACTGTGAGCAATAAATCTCTGTAAGTTACTGAGCCTGAGGTGTTTGGTCCACTCAGCATGAATGGATGAAGATGAGCATAATCAGGGAATCCCAAGCTGGTTACTCTTTCTTCTTAGCTTCACATGGCCAGAATTCCCCCAAGTCAGACAGGGTCAACGTATTATTGCCTTAATTCTTAATTTGCATCTTTTAAACTCTGACAGTAATCAGCTTTTTCTTGTTTCACCTTAGACATTTATAGCTCCAATTTTATCATTCTACATTTCAGATCGCTTTCTGGCAATGCTTCTTTGAAAGCATACCAATTTAGCAACGTGAAACAATATACATTTCTTAGCTCCAGAAAGTACGGTTTCTTCTATAATAAAAAAATACAAAAAGCATATTGGATTATTAAGTTGTATGACTTAGGTAAATTAAAAAGTTATGTGAATTATTAAGTTATATACAATCTGCAAGAACATATAATTGTAATTAGTGCTAACATTCTTAAGAGACCAGTCTACTATCACATAGAAAATGTTTACCAGTGACACATACTGACTCCAATATTACCCCAAATTTGTATTAAATACAGTTTAGGAGCATCGCAACTCCTTATTCAAAGGATCAGGCTGTGCAGAAAAGGCCTGCCCCACAGAACAGAGCACAAGAGACCCGAAGCCATACGGGAGCAACATATGAAATGCTTGCAAATGACCACTTATCCATTTTATTACGTTAGGAAATACCAGAAACATATTTTCATACTTAAGGAATTGTTGTGTTAAACTTTATCATTTTAAGAAAAATAGCAACAACCTCCTGTGGAAGGCCACATGGTCATACGCAGAGGGTTCACCAGGACAGCCTACCTGCCTGCTGCCTACCTACCAAGTAGCCTCAACAGGGAGCCTAACTTGGTGAACTTGACACCATCAGATCATGACCCACAGACCAAGTGAGCAAATTCATCCCATTCCAGGTTCATCTGGTTTCGAGGAAGCTCTTGCACACGAATTCAACCCCCAGGAAACTGACACTCAAGACCAGAAAAGACATTAGTTTTACAATAAGAATTATACAACTACCAGAGGTCAGAGAGGGACATCAGTGGGAAAATCACATTCTCTGCTCAAAGGCAGGCTCTCCAGCAAGCCAGTTTGCCAGGCGCCCGTTGGGGGAAGCATAGAATTAGAATCAGTATGACATTTGCCTGATTTGAATATAATTGCATCAGGCCCTGAAAACCTCCTGGGTCTGTCTCCACCACACAGGCCTGTCAGACCGACCCCTGCAGGGGCCAGGAAGGGTGCCGGCCTCTGCTCAGTGCCAGGGTGGACCTGGCCAACATCTGCTTCCCAGACTCTCTTTTTCCTCTGCTTCCCTTTTTAAACAACCCCATCTCTGATTACTTCAGT
>CAUYQV010058843.1:0-15019 GCA_963574575.1 Galagoides demidoff | reverse complement strand
GAGCCTCAAGCTATCCCCCTGGGTAGGGTGCCATGGCATCACAGCTCATAGCAACCTCCAACTCCTGGGCTCAAGCGAGTCTCCTGCCTCCACCTCCCAAGTAGCTGGGACCACAGGCGCCTGCCACAATGCCCAGCCATTTTTTGTTGTTGTTGTTGTAGCCATCATTGTTGTTTGGCAGGCCCGGGCTGGGGATTCGAACCCACCACCTTAGGTGTACGTGGCTGGCGCCTTAGCCGATTGAGCCACAGGCACCGAGCCTTTTTTTTTTTTTTTGAGACAGAATCTCACTCTCCTACCTGCCATAGTGTCAGCCTAGCTCATAGCAACCTCAAACTTCTGAGCTCAAACAATCCTCCTGCCTCAGCCTCCTGAGTAGCTGGGACTACAGGTACCACCACAACTCCTGGCTATTTTTTTTATTTTTTGTAGAAACAAGGTCTCTTGTTTTTTGTTTTTAATTTTGCTTTCATTTTATTTTCTCTTTTTTTTTTTTTATGGAGACAGAGTGGCCCTCAGTAGAGTACTGTGGAATCATAGCTCACAGCAACCTCCACCAACCCTTGGGTCCTTGGGTTTAAGTGATTCTCTAATCTCAGCCTCCCAAGTAGCTGGGATTACAGGCAACTGCCAGAACGCCTGTCGATTTTTGGTAGAAATGGGGTCTCACCCTGGCTTATGCTGGTCTCGAACCTCTGAGCTCATAGCAATCCACCCTCCTCGGCCTCCCAGGGTGCTAGGATTACAAGCGTGAGCCACCATGCCTGGCCAGAAACAGGGTCTCTTGCCCAGCCTTGTCTGGAACTCTTGAGCTCAAATGATCCTCCCACCTCAGCATCCCAGAGTGCTAAGATTACAGGCATGAGCCACCAGGCCCCGGCCTCCTTGTACATATTATAGATGGCTGCTTATTGCCGGGCACTATGCAAACTGTTTGAGGAAAGTGAAGATACATGTAGCTAAGTCTTTGGTCTCAGGAAATTACAGAGGAAGCCGACCTGTCCAACTAAATCCATGGTAACATGGAATAAGGTGGCATGGCAGAGGTAGAAACCACATTACCTTCTAAAAGGATGTGATAGTTGGGTTGCAAGGCTGTTGGAACAGTGGTCACAAAAAAGTCTTTGAGGTCAAATTGCCTGAATTTAAATCTCAGCTCGGTCAGTTACTAGCTCGGTGACTTCTATTTCAATGTCTTCCTTAAATTGGAGATACAATTTAGTTCCCTTACCCAGTCCAGACAAAGGATTATGGGAATGAATTAACATGGAGGCTATGAGAATGGCTTCCCTTTAGGAAACCTATTTGAAAATTGGAGAAAAAGTGACAAACTCTCCAAATCAACAGGGAAAGAAGACAAAATACAGCTCTACATATACTGATAAGCACCATCTATTTTAATTTATAGGAAAAACATCTGGATCTGGTGCAATATTATTCTGCAGTACTGATTATTCCATTCAGAGTTGTGAAAATTGTAATACAATGAAAAAGACTGCAACATACATGATTAAGTCTGGAGTTTCTTCCATACATGGCATTTTTATGTTGTATCTGTAAAGTTGATGGCTTTGGAGGGTAAAGGTCTATGTACGAATCCACTTGCTAAAACAGAACTATAAATTAATCACAGGTTTCTAAGTAGAGAATAAAGGTTATGTGTCAGAGGCATATAATTTACTTCTGAAATATTTAGATTAGCAACAGTTAAATCTTAACTCTCTGGAGTAGTTTTTAAAATGTTTAGGTAATTTCACTTTAATGTCTAAAGATACCCCCTACCTGTTTACACTAGACTAGAGAAAAATAGCAAATTATATGTTTTTCAATAACACTTTACTCCTAATAAAGACTCTCTTAGTCTTTTCTAGAAAGTCTTGCTGGCGTAATTTTATATTTTAGGACGTCTCTTTAAACAGGTAAGCCTGTTTTTACAAACTGTCAGTGGAAAACAGTTTAAGACAACACAAAATACTCTGCTTTTTTAAAATTTAAGTATTCAGAGTTATTTTCAATGTATCATTCCTCTGTCCTTCCTCCAAAGCACAAAACCTATCCCAGCTTACTTCACCAATCTTTTTTTTCCATCTAGCTATTTAAATGATCCCAGGGATCTCTAATAAACATTAATGTGAGTCAATGGTAAATCTAAAGTATTCTAAACTTAATATTATGCTTAATCTCTTTTAGTAATAAGGAATAAATATCACTGCTCTATTGTCAGTGTTAATGCAAATAACAGAAGCCTTGATGTATCCACTGACAATCCATTAATACTCTGGTCAACTTGATTAGCATTGATTCGCCATATACATGGGTTATTACTGAATCTGTGTTGTATGTGGTCAGTAACAATATAATTACTTACTGCAAGCATGTCCACAGGTCCGCTCTATATTTCATTATTATTACCACAGTTTATTCACATGAAATTATGGTAGATCTTCAAGTCTACAGTCTTTGACCACAGACCCAAGCAGGTGTTTGCTTAATACTTTGGTCAAAGATCAGCGAGTTAAAGGTTAGGCCAGGGAGAGTGAGAATAGAGGGGTCATAGCACTTGCAGGAGGGGGTGAGACTTGATCTTCTCGGGTCTGGAACGGTCGAACCCCAAGGTCACCCATTAGTGATCCTGCCTTTAAGGACTGTGAGATGTCAACAATAAATTCACCATGCCAGAACCTTTAACCCTCTTAATGCTGTGAACACTGGGAGCCAAGGCCAAAACCCACAAGCAAGGGACCCAGGGAGAATTATTCACACAATTGTCTGAGGGATGTGGCATTTATGTCCTTTAGGCTTGCTTCTGTTAGAGCAGACAGCTAAGAAAAAAATGTTAATGTTGTTTGACGTTCAAACTTTTCCATGCAAACAATATATCCATGCATGGGGTATAGACGTTATACAAATATGGTGCAAATAGCATTGTTGTATTGTCACATTTTTATTCTGTAACGAGGGTATCCAAGTAACAGAGTTTCTTGATGTAAGACATGTCTCCCCGCCATGACGTTTAGAAACAATCAATTCATTAAAGATAATGGAATTAACATATGACATTAGAAAATTTCTTTCTTAGTAAGAAAAAGATTAACACAGGGAAGACTATACATTTCTTAAAAGCCTAATGCTTAGATCTCAAACAGTATTTTGCTTAACATACCAATCACTCCATCAAGTAGTCGACTCCAAATTTATTGCCAAAATTAAATAATGTGGACAAAGACTGCTTACTTTGCTGCCACGGAAATTATTAAAGAGATTAGAGAAGCTTGTACCCGGTGGTCGCTAATGTCATAAATTGAAGTATTCTGGGGCAAATGAACCCCACTAAATATCTTGTACGTGTGCTATAATTATTTCTAAAATCAATTCATTTATCCAATATGTCACCAAATGCTTTTTAAAGTCCACCCCCTCCCTATAGATACCTAGAGTGGACATGCTTAGGTTTAAATCAGCTGTGAGCACCCTGTTGCCATGGACCCAGCTTTCTAAACCTTTAAAATATGCTCCATTCTACAAACCCAGGTTAAGTTCAGCCCACCATTGGGAAGCAGTGTGTCACTAGCACATCCGTGGGACTGAGAAAAAAGGGGAAGCCATGTCGTGTCCCAGATGCAGCATCCTGCAAAGGGACAGAATGGAAACTAGGAAAGGAGACTGTGGGGTCAAGTGGAGGGGCACTCACAGGTTTCCTGCTGTCCCTTGCAGATGCTGCGTCTGGGACCACGGCACGGCCCTAGCACTTTAGACAACCACAGAAGACAATGGAGACTTCCCACTTTTTTCTATTTACCTGGAAGCACATTCTTCCCAGTAAAGTATCACAAAAATGGAAAAGCAAGTATCAAGTGCGCTCAATACTAATGATGTGCAACCAATATATAAAGACCTGGGAGGCGGAGGCAGGAGACTCGCTTGAGCCCAGGAGTTGGAGGTTGCTATGAGCTGTGATGCCATGGCACTCTACCCAGGGGGATAGCTTGAGGCTCTATCTCAAAAAAAAAAAAAAAGACCATATGATACTATCAATAGATGCAAAAAAATCATTGGACAAAAATTCAGCATCTTTTTCTCCTAAAAACACTTAATAAAATAGGCATAAATGGGACATTTCTTAAATTTATAGAGGCTATCCACCACAAACTCACAGCCAATATCATATTGAATGGAGTAAAACTTAAAGCATTTCCACTTAGAACTAGAACTAGACAAGGATCCCCACTATCACTGCTGCTATTCAACATAATGCTGGAAGCCCTAGCCATTGCAATCAGGTAAGAGTAGGAAATCAAGGAGGACAGAGGAGGTCAAATTCTTGCTCTTTGTGGGTGATATGATCTTCTATTTAGACAAATCCAGAGACTCAACCACAAGGCTCCTGGAAATGATCAAGGTATACAGTAAAGTCTCAGGATACAAAGTCAACGTCCACAAGTCAGTATCCTTCCTATAAGCCAATAACAGTCAAGAGAGAATCAAATCAAAGACACAGTACCTTTCACAGTAGCTTCAAAGAGAACAAAATGACCTGAAAACATACCTTACATAAGATGTGAAGGGTCCCTGCAGAGACTACAAAATCCCGAGAAAAAAAGTAGCATAATACATTAACAAATGGAAAAACATACCATGCTCATGGCTGGGAAGATCAACACTTCTAGAATGTCCATTTTACTCAAAGTGAGCTACAAATTTTATGTAATCCCATGTTTTGTATGAAACCAGAAAAAAAACCATATAGCTAAAGCAGTTCTTAGCAATAAAAACAAAGCCAGGGCCATTACCATATCAGATTTAAGGCTGTACCACAAGGCCATAGTGGTCATGACAGCATGGTACTGGCACAAAAATAGACACATAGACATTTGGAATCAAATAGCAAACCAGGAAGTGAAACCAATAACTTACAACCATGTAATCTTCCATAAACCAAACAAGAATGTACACTGGGGGAAATATTCCCTAGTCAATAAATGGTGCTGGGAGAACTGGATATCTTCATGTAAAAGACTGAAACTGGACCTGCACCTTTTTCCACTCACAAAAATTGATTCAAGATGGATAAATGACTTAAATTTAAGGCATGAAATGATGAAAATCCTTAAAGAAAGCATAGGAAGATAGATAGATATCAGCCTAGGAAAAGACTTTATGAAGGAAAATCCTCAAAGAAAGCATAGGAAGATAGATAGATATCAGCCTGGGGAAAGACTTTATGAAGAAGACTGCCATGGCAATTACAACAACAACAAAAATAAACAAATGGGATTTAATTAAACTGAAAAGCTTCTGTACAGCTAAGGAAACAACAACCCAAGCAAATAGCAACCTACCCAATGGGAAAGGATATTTGCATATTTTGAATCAGAGAAAAGCTTAATAACTAGGATCTTTAGAGAACTTAAATTAATCCACGTGAAAAAACCAACAATCCCATACATCAATGGGAAAGAGAGATGAACAGAACCTTCTCTAAAGAAGACAGACGAATGGCTAGCAAACATACGAAAAAATGCTCATCATCTCTAATTATTAAAGAAATGCAAATTAAAACCACCCTGAGATATCATCTAACCCCAGCAAGAATGGCCTATATCACAAAATCTCAAAACTGCAGATGCTGGCACAGATGTGGAGAGAAAGGAACACTTTTACACTGCTGGTGGGACTGCAAACTAATACAACCTTTTTGGAAGGAAGTATGGAGACACCTCAAAGAACTCAACCTAGACCTCCCATTTGATCCTGCAATCCCATTACTGGGCATCTATCCAGAAGGAAAAAAACCTATTATTATAAAGACAGTTGTGCTAGACTGTTTATCACAGCTCAATTTACAATCGCCAAAATGTGGAAACAGCCTAAATGCCCCTCAACCCAGGAATGGATTGGCAAGCTGTGGTATATGTATACCATGGAATACTATTCAGCCATTAAAAGAAATGGAGATTTTGCAGCATTTGTACTAATCTGGATGGAGGTGGAACACGTTACTCTTAGTGAAGCATCACAGGAATGGAGAAACATTAATCCTATGCATTCAACTTTGATATGAGGACAATTAATGACAATTAATGACTCGGTGGGGGTGGAGGAAGGGGAGAGCAGACAGAGAGAGAAGGAGGGAAGGGGTGTAGGAAAGGAAAAGGAAAAAAAAAAGAAAAAAAAATAGTGACTAATTCTCACATAAATTGGATTTAATTCTGATCAAAGTACATTATTTGAACAATAATTTTTAATTCAACTTGTTAATATGTTGTTTAGGATATTGCATCCTTATTTATAAGTGAAATATGTTTATAATTTCTCTTTATAATAATATATTTTTCCAATATTAATATCAGATATATCCAGATGAAGTAGAATGAATTTGAAGTATTTCTTCTTTTTCTATTGTCTGTAAGATTTGGCATGATCTGTTTTTTGAAATTATCTTCTATTTTTATTTATTAGTTGTTTATTTTTTGAAACTTGGGAAAAATTTTTAAAAACAGATTTTATGCAATCCCCATCAAAGCATCAACATCATACTTTGAAGAACTTGGAAAACAATAGTTCTTTGTTTCATATGGAGCCAGAAAAAAATCCTAATAGTCAATGCAATTCTAAGAAATAAAAACAAATCTGAAGGCATCACATTATCAGACTTTAAGCTATACTACAAGTCTACATTGATCAAAACAACATGGTACTGGCACAAAAAATAGAGATACAGATCTCTGGAGTAGAATAGAGACCTAGAGATGAAGCCAGCTATATAATGCCATTAGAGTTTCAGTAAAACAAACAAAAGCATACACTGGGGAAAAGAATCCCTATTTAATAAATGGTGCCAGAAGAACTGGTTAGTCATATGTAGAAGAATGAAACTGGACCCACACCTCTCACCACTTACAGAATTAACTCTCACTGGATAAAAGACTTAAATTTATGATACAAAATGATAAAAATTCTAGAAGAGGGTGGGGGGGAAAACTCTTGACAATATCAGCCTAGGAAAAGATTTTATGAAAAAGAACCTCCTGGCAATTGCAGCAATACCAAAAATAAATAAATAGGACATGATCGAGCTAAAAAGCTTCTGCACAGCTAACCATACAACAACTAAATCAAACGGACAGGCTTCAGAATGAGAGAAGATAGTTATATGCTACAAATCTGACACGGTGCTTATACTAGAATGTACAGTTAACTCTAATCAACAAGAAAAGAACAAACAATCACATTTATAAGTAGGCAAGAGACTTGAACAGAACCTTCTCTGAAGAAAACAGACAAATGGCTAACAAACACATGAAAAAAAATGTTCATCATCCCTAATCAACAGAGAAATACAAATCAAAATCACCCTGAGATATCACCTAACCCCATCACACAGTACCAAATCTGCAGATGGTTGTGAAGAAAAGGGAACACTTTTACACTGCTGGGGCAACTGGGAACTAATACAGCCTCTATGGGAAAAAGTATGGGGAATACTCAAAGACCTAAATGTAGACCTTCCAGTTGATGCCACAATCCTATTACTAGGCATCTACCTAGAAAAAAAATCATTTTGCCATAAAAACAATTGCACTAGAATGTTTATCACAGCTCAATTCACAATCACCAAGACATGAAATCAACCCAAGTGCCCATCAACACATGAATGAATAGATTAATAAACAATAGTATATGTATACCATGGAATATTATTTAGCCATAAAAAAGATGGAAGCTTTGTATCTTTTGTATTAACCTGGATGGAGTTGAAGAACATTCTTCTTAGTAAAGTATCACAAGAATAGAAACACAAGTATCCAACATATGCAATACTAATATGAAACCAATAGGTAAATAACTACTTGCCCACACAAGAGAAAAACAGAATTATATTCAAGTGGTGGGAAGAGGAGGGAAAGGAGCAAGGGGAGAAGGGAGAGGGATTGGTAAGCTCTCACCTAATGAGCACAATGTATACAGCACAGCCCCTGGATGAAGGGCTCAACTACAACTTGATTTACCTTAGAAATCAAACAATGTAACCTAGCCATTCGTACTCTCATATTTATCTGAAAATTTAAAAAGGGAATAAAGAAGGAGAGATACAGAAAAAGAAAACATTAATTCCCTTTAACTAGCTATTATGGGTCCATATTTGATGCTTGCAACTGTGGAAGACATTTTGCAACCGTGAGTAAAGCATTAGCCATGCACTAGGATGATAGAATAGAAAGATGGAATGTGCCTGGATCCTTCATAAATGTTGATATTGTATATATGAATTAACTCTAGATGCCCCACCTTCAGATTTCTCATTCAGCAAGATTAACATACCCTTTATTATTTGACCTAATTTGGGTTCAGTTTCTATTACTGGCGGTCAAAAGTTGGTCCTCACTTGCATTTCTCTACTGCAGCATCCTGTTGGTTTTCTTTTTTGAACAAACCAAAGTGAATTATAACCATATTTGTTAATAGTTTGTTAATAGTTTGGTTTTTTCTTTAATTTCCATGACAGCAGGGCCTGTGTCTATCTTGTTCACCAGTATCTATCACAGTAACTGGCACGCAGTAGACAGCCAAGAAATATTTTTAAACAAATGACTTAATGTCACATCCACAGAGAGAACCAATTAGTTTGTTTAGACAGTGATTGATATGGTATAGGATTTATATGAACTCTAAGAAATAAATTATAATTGTCTTTTCAAACTGATTTCTCAAAGAATCCTAATGCCTAATGTTTTAAACTTTAGTTTTAAAGCACCATAGAGGGGAAAGATACTAAAATGGAAGGCTTGAAATTTTAGCTATAAGAATTATTGTCCATCCTCCAGGCAATTTATGCCTCATTATCCCAAAAAGACAACAGGCAATTTTACTCCCAAGGGAAGGCAATCATTTCCAGACCTCTACCACTCTAAAGTGAGTTCCTGTTTCTGCCTAGAGCAGATTAGAAACAAATATGGATTATTTTATTTTCTATTCTTTCATCAGCTTTAACTGTTATAAAAAGCATTTTTATTGCTTTTTCACAAATTCAAGTAAATCTAAGATGAGGGCAAAATCTCATAGAGCATGTCATCTAGATAGCAACAGGGGTCTTGTTGAGGGGCAATATAGCTCATCCAACTTTGGAAGCCCTGACCAAGGCAGGCCCTATGTGGTATGATTAGGTCATACTGAGAGGCTGTATCTTCTAATCAAGAAAACACCCCGAGTTTGCCAAGACGAGTGAACTCCCACCCTTATCACTCACTACTTCACTGGACTAACACAGTTGTCTCCAGAAGTCCCCTGTTTAATGCGAATATCCTGCCTAGAGAAGCTAATATGTTAATTTTTTAGTTTTCATTTTTTTAACAGAGGGCAAAGTCCTAAGGGAATAGAATATTGTAGAGAACAGTTAAAGTGTAATGGATATGAGCAAAAAAAGAAAATTCTGGACATGGCAGTGAGCATGGACACTGGGAAGCTAGAGAAACAGAGGGTAAAAGAGATGAGGAAAATAACCCTAAGGGAAAGCTAGTAAAGACTCAGAAATCATCAGTTCACCCCTGGGTCCCACATGGCCATGGTACTACTTGATTGCTCACTTTTGATGGAAACCTGGGGGGAAAAAAATATCATTTAGTCTCTTATCTGTCTCTTCATCTGTGAAATGGAGGCTGAAGCAAAACAGAATAATGGTCGGTGATAGTACCTGTATAAATAAAAAGGCAGATAAACAAGAGAAGTGATGGAGCAAACAGAATAGAAAAGTACACATTTTAGAGATCTAGTCTCAGCAGGGTTAGATTGGAAAACTAACCTGGGTTAATATGTGACTGACCGGGGTGGCCAAATGTCCTAGATTATGCAGTTTGCCTGATTTTCTTGTTTAATTATTAAAAATGCTCCCTTCTACTCACAAGTGTCCCAGGCTTAATGATAAATGATATGGTTATCTTCATGGAAAACTGCTGACAGTTATCTTCTGAATAGATCAGAGGTGTGCTAAGTTACTAATTCCCTTCAGTACTCAAAACCTGGAGTAGCCAGAGGCTCCAAATTTGTTGACTTCAGTTCTGCATAGGTTCCTATGTGCTGTGATGTAGAAATATTGGGAAGCATGTATCAGATGTAGGCCCCACTACCATTTTAACAGAGGGATTCCCAAAGAAAGGGGTAAAAATGGGAATTTCAGAAAGCACAGAAAGGCTAGTAGTTAGAATATAAAGGAGGTGGCTCAGCACCTGTGGCTCAAGCAGCTAAGGTGCCAGCCACATACACATAAGGTGGCGGGTTCGAATCCAGTCCAGACCAGCCAAACAACAATGATGGCTGCAATCAAAAAAAAAAAAATAGCCAGGCATTGTGGCAGGTGCCTGTGGTCCCAGCTACTTGGGAGGCGGAGACAGGAGACTCGCTTGAGCCTAGGAGTTGGAGGTTGCTGTGAGCTGTGATGCCACAGCACTCTACCTAGGGGGACAGCTTGAGGCTCTGTCTCAAAAAAACAAAAAAAGAATATAAAGGAGGTGAGGTAGAAGCATTAGAAGCCCCTCAAAAGAAGCACTCACTCGCTCCACCTAGACATAGGGCTAGACCTCATCTGTGTATTCTAACAGTTGTCAAGCTCTCCATTTCCAACCAAAATAAAAATAGCACTTGTTTTATACAGGCTCACTCAGTCACAAGCTGGGCTGACATTTATAGATGAGTATGACTAAATAAACGAATCTGTTTCTTCAACTTATTAGAAAGAGATCAGTCCTAATACAGTGCAGAGTCCAGAACAGCAACTACAACAACCCAAAAAAATTAATAGCCCATGCACAGAGAAAACACAATATGAAAAAACTGCTATAGGGATGTGTAAACAAAAAGATTAATTTGATTATAAACACTGGATTCCGGTTCTCATCTTACAACACCAGAGAGAAAATTGTTCCAAAATTGATAATTTGTGTTTTTCCTTTCCAAAGTTCATGTTCCCATTCAAACTGCACTAAATCTTTGGAGACGTTGCCTTCTGAGCCTAAAACCTATTTCCCCACCTTATTCTCATATCTTGCTAAATACTTGTAATGTATCTAGGAAATCAAAGACATAATTTCTTTTTCAATATATGTAAAGACATTCATCTCCTTTGGTTGAGAGGATGTGTTAAATGCTACAAAGAAATCAGAGGAGAGCACATGGGGGCTTTGGTGCTGTTCCTTGCCCCTCTGGCACTGTTTTTATTTCCCTGAAACAGCCCCTATGTGTAAGGGGAAAAAAAAAAACAAGGTTCTGGCCTCTTGGCTGCTACCGGAAAAAACCAGTGTCATTTCAATGCACACTAAGGAGCAGGTAAGGAAAGAAAAATTTTAAAAAGATAATTAAAGCCCTCCCACCAACCCCTTGCCTCTAAAGTTTTCACCAAGAGCCCCAGTCTCTGCTATTCTAGCTGTTGCTGTGTGCATAGAGAGCAGGTAATCAGCAAAGCTAATCAAAAATGCATTCATTACTGCAGAGCGGCTGTGGGTGAGAGCAACTGCAGCTTTCATTTGGCAAGTGGTTTCTGGACTGGCACAATCCAATCTCCGTGGCTCTTTGGCAATCCTTTTGCATCCCCTTGCCCTCCCCTCTCCCCCTACCATCCCAGCAGTCTCTGCCATGCTCAACTCTGCTTCTCCGTTAAAGGCAATCTAATTCTTACAGTTGACAATTTTTCCCTTTCAATCACTACAACGTTGCTCTGTAAAAGCTGTTTTCTGTCTAATAAGTCTTCGGAGTATTTTTATAGGCTTTTAAAGGTATTCTTCACTTGAAAAATACATTTTTTTTTTTGTTTTCAAAATGGGAAGGCATTTCTCGCCAGGGCTAAACAAACTCAAATGCTGACAGATTTCTGCAAATGCAAAAGCCTTTCCTGCTTCCTCCAACTTAGCAAAATGTTCTCTCTGAGAACCCCCTAAATCAAAAGAAGCTCAGAGAGACTAGTGCTAAAATATGCTGATGGGCCTGGAATTAGAAACAATAAGAACTAACATTACTGAGCACTTAGTATATGCCAGGCATAATTCTATGCACTTTAATTGTCTCATTCAATCCTCTCAATATCCTCATGAAGTATGTGTTACTATTATCATTCCCATTGTACATATGAGCATGGTAAGACCCAAGGAAGTTAAATCAATCTAACACTAGTCATGGATGGAGGACTTTGAGCTTACATGGGTAGAGTGGCTATTGATTTAAACCACCTCTCAACTGTACACATTGTCTTATCCCTTCTCAGACAGTAAAGTTAACCCTTTCAGAGGATATGATTACGATTCAATAAGTAACTATTTTCTGGAACACATAAATAGAACTTCCTCCATCCCCTAAAGAATGTAAATTTGCTTTAGCTAAGGCAGAGAGGCAAACCTATAAAACAAAACAAAATTCTCTTTCAAGTCTTTGTCCCATTTAGTCTACAATGCTGGTTGAGTGGCCACGGAGTCTGTATGGCAAAGAGGCATCTTCCTGTTCTCTCATCTTTGGAAACACACAAACTATTTGGATATCAGAATGCACACACACCTAAACACATAGTATGATGTCAAGGTAGGGTGACAGAGAGGATTCTTGGACTTTAGTTCACCTCCATCATTTAGAACTATGTGACCTTGGGCAAGTCACTTAACCTTTCTGTGTGTCTCAGTTTCCTCAGCTTGTAAAAGTACTTAGAAAGTACTTAATATATGCCTGGCACAAAGAAAGTACTTGATAAATAATAACTTAAACTATAATTCCTTTTCCCTAACATGAAATGTATAGCTTATGTTGTACATTCAAGGCTTCAGTAAAGAAGTGAATGGTAATAATTTCAGGTGAAGGAGGGCGATGTTATGTATAGTTTATTAACATTTCAACCTTGTCCCATATAAATTGGCAAATTTCTGATCCTACTTCAGAAGTATGCTATGAAAAGATAATAGATTGGAATGTGGGGAATTTGAGAAAGCTAGATACTTCCTCAGTTAAGTTTTAGTATCAGAAAAGTCCTGATAAATAAACATCTCAAAACTACATCTTTTTATTCAATGGAATATGCTCTCTAAGTTATAGGGAATTATGTTTTATTTTTAGTACAGCATGAAGGAAACTACAAAAATGACAAAATAGCCAATTTTTTTCACTTGGCAAAATTATTTGCTTCAGGGTTCCTTTAAGTGGCAAGCACCCATCCTGTATTTAAAATAGGATTCTATTTACCTAAATTCATTTTTCACTCAAAATTTAGATTCTAAAGCAAGATTTGCCCATATTATAAGGTATACAAACAAATTGCTGATGTTTATTCCCATTTTGTTGGCATTTGTAACCTAGCCTCTTATCACACCGTGGCCAGCTATAGACATAGTCAGCCAATTTTCCCATTGTTGAGAAACATAAAATGTTATACTGACTCAGGCCTTCAATTCTTCTCAACTGCCCTTTCTCCCTTAATGGTTATACAAGGACTGCTTTCCACCAAGTACCTTGTGAACTATACCAACACATTTATCTAATAGAATACTGAAAAGAAGAGGGAAAGGATGGGCAAGTTCATAAATGAGGAGACAAGAAAAGTTATTCTCCTGTTCCTCTCCAGATCTACTCTTCCTAACCATGCTCTACACCTCAAGAGGCATTGTCCTAAGTACAATGTATGGTCAGTGCTCTCTAAGAGTTTTCCAAATCTAATCATCAGATATTTTGTTTGTTTGTTTCCTCTTGTTTGGTCCGTCCATATAACCAGAAACTTTTTCTCCCTTGTGTATTCATCCTAATGTACATACCATAATGTTAAGAAGAGCACCACAATGGCTTGGTGCCTGTGGCTCAATGGGTTAAGGCGCCGCCACGGATACCTAAGGTGGTGGGTTCGAATCCCCAGCCCGGGCCCGCCAAACAACAATGATGGCTGCAACCAAAAAAATGGCCGAGCACTGTGGCGGGCGCCTGTGGTCCCAGCTACTTGGGAGGCGGAGGCAGGAGACTCGCTTGAGCCCAGGAGTTGGAGGTTGCTATGAGCTGTGATGCCATGGCACTCTACCCAGGGGGATAGCTTGAGGCTCCATCTCAAATAAAAAAAAAAAAAAGAAGAAGAGGTGAGATGGATCTGAGATTTAAGTTGAGGTGTTGACTTTTCCCAGGAGAATTGTTCTGGTAATTCCGAAGTGGAGCCTAGTTCTTTTGAGCAACAAAACTCCTGGACTCAACTTCTCCCCATCCTGCCCCCTGATGGTTCCCCGCTGTAGCTGTACTGCAGGAAGCTGCTACATAAGCCTGGACCCTTCCAGAAACAGTTGTGCTCAGGAAGCAGTGCCCAAGAGCAGCCATCAGTAAATGTCAGCAGTTCTCCACTTGACAGTGACTGTTGGCTTGCCTGGTGTCTGCACTAATCCCTCTCCAGCCTACCTGGTGGCAAGCACTTAGCAGAACCACACCTGGCTCCTCTGAAGTCTTTCAGGTCCTGTGTGTGCTCCGGCTTCTGGGAGAAGTTCTTGTCTTCTGCCTCACCTTCTCTCCCTCTGCCTCTTGCTCAGCCTCTGGTCTCAGGTTAGCAGTCTCATCCTCAGACACCCTTCGTCTAGCTCCTCCAACTGGGTGAGAGCCTCCAGTTAGCTACTGCTACGACAGTGGATCCTAACTCTTTGATTGTGCTCTTTCTGTTTGCAATTTTTTTCCCTCAATGTCTGCCTTCCATGCCAGACTGTAACCTCCATGAAGGTAGATCTTGTTTACCACAGGTGTTTCCAGGGCCTGGCATACAGTAGGTGCTCAGTAATTACTTGCTACGTGAACAAATAGACTGATGACTATTTTACAGCCTACCCTACATTTACATGGCTTATGGCTCAGAGATTTCATATTCAATATTCTCCTCTGCAAACATTTTCTTTTTTTTTTGAGACAGAGCCTCAAGCTATCCCCCTGGGTAGAGTGCCATGGCATCACAGCTCATAGCAACCTCCAACTCCTGGGCTCAAGCGAGTCTCCTGCCTCCGCCTCCCAAGTAGCTGGGACCACAGGTGCC
>CAUYQV010058838.1:0-11458 GCA_963574575.1 Galagoides demidoff | reverse complement strand
CTCTGACCATGAAAATGCCATTGTAGAATCATGTGTCACTTTTTCTTTTGCTTCTGGCCTCTCCTTATTCTGCCCTCATTTTGTATACCATTGAGATCTCCAGCCCTTGACCCTGAAGGCTGACTTTGCACTTCTTTCCCTGTTTCGGTGTTTCACACTGCAAACTGGAACACTGCGAACACTGCACGTGCCCTTGAGAACCCCTTCCTAAGTGACTTTCAACCTTCTAGCCACCCTTGTTTAGATCATTCTCCAATCTGAGATTGGTCCCAAATTTATGGAACTGTTAGTAGTTCAGCTACCCTGCCCTTGGGGGAAGGTGGTGTCTCCTTTCCCCCAGATACTCTAGTCACTGACTTAACATAGTAAATACTTCAGAGAAACTCCTCACTTGCCTGTCTAGGAAGGGGTAGGGCAGAGATGGCCGCTGACACTGAGGCCACACTCTACAGACTTCCCGCGGCCCCCGACCTCCTCGGCCCTTCTCCAGGATAGCTAGCGGGTTCAGGGAAGCAAATCACTCACCACCCTGGGCAGCCTTCACATGTCTCCTCTTCCTTTCCACGCCCAGTCCCTGGGAACTGTGAAGGACGGTCAGAATATTGAAAGATCAGCAGGATCCACAGAGTTCAAACAATGTCCTCCCAGGTCTCCACTCTCCCAAAACCCTCCAAAGCGTCTTTGGCATAAACTCCAAGTTTATCAAAGCTATTTTTTCTTAGAACTATGGATATAAAATTAGATCAAAATGCATTATTTTAAAAACATTCCAAATACATTGCTTCTTCGATCGCAAGTAGGTTTATAGATGTTTACCTCTGGGGTATCTCAGCTTTTGGCCCACTCCTTGGCTCCTATCTCTTCCCGTTTAGGAGTGCTTTCCACACTTCGGATGGATCCAACAGGTGGGAACAGGCTTTACTAATGAAGTTCATCAGCTACAATGGCACAGCAGTTGAGATTATAGGTGGCATTTAATCTTCATTTCCTTCTACAAATAGAAAAACTTCCCACCGAGCTCTGCAGACCCACAGGCCCTGTGGTGCCTTTCACCTGAGTTCAGGCTTCGGGACCTCCAGTATATTCCTGAAAAACACAACGGCCACAAGCAGCAGATTCACCCCACATGGCACCAATAACTTTCTTCCAAAGGATGTTCGAAACTTAAATGGGCACTCGCACGATACATTTGGACTAATTACAAGCCCTTTATAAATCTATTTCGGTGAATGCTGTTCTGTTCTATTCAGATCATCTGCACCCAACATTTTTGGCATTTATATGCTCATTTTCATAACTATCCCTTTGACATTTTAGTGGCACAAACAGATTAATGAAAATGTTGGCTCAGACTTCCTTGTTAAAGCAGGTAAATGGGAAATGGAGGTTTCCAGAAGGCAACAGTCAAGGAAATTTTTTCCTACACAGAAAATTAAAATACCTACCGAAGAACAACAAATAAGCCGAAAACATCATCCAGGAAAGACTTGCAGCTCCGCCTGTGCTCAGTCCCTGGCGGGGTCTTCCTCTACGTCAGCTGAGGAGAGCAGTTCTGAGGCTGGCTGCCGAGGCAGCAGGGATACACTCCTGCTGATTAACTTAATGTACTTGTTAAAAAATAAGATCTTGAATTTGTGCTGATTATTCAAACTATAAGTCATCATTTAAGACAAAGTATTATACTTCTGTTTTTACCGTCTATCACACCCTTGTCTCAAATATAAAACTCTGCTTCTTACTCACCTTTCATCAGTCTCCTCTGCTTCTCTCAAATCCCCATCCACCAGGGAAGACTTCAATGACCACTATGTAGATTGGAGATGACTAGAAAATAAAAAATCAGTTTTATTTTATACTCTACAAACTTTTTTTCCGTTCTGAATACCAAACTTCCACCCCTGAGGCCACACTACCTGGCACAGGGCAGGTCCTTCACTCCACACACTCCAAATGCTGTACCAACCAATGGCTCTGCAATGAGTTAGCCTGGGAGGCGTGTCCTCCTTGAGGAGCTGCAGGCCAGGGAGAAGCCTAAAGTCACTGCACATTTGGCCCAAAGACCTCACTCGGCCCCTCAAGCTGTTGCTTCCCAGATGCTCACAAGCAGAGGATCCCCTGGGAACACTGCCCAGTGCAGGCTGTCAGGCTGTAGGAGGGTGCGAGGGCTGAGATTTTACAAGTTAACGAGCTCCCAGCTGGTACCAAGGCTCAGGGTTCCCTGTTTGTCAGAGCCTATTTGGAAGAACAAGGCTGCAGAAAACCAACAACATATGCTGTGTCTGGGGTGCCCTCCCCAAGGCCAGGCCTGCCGGCATCGGCCTCCCCATCTCCTACCTGTCCATTTCTTACCTGCTTGATGATGTTTGCAAGTAGAAAAACCCTACTCCGTGGATCTGAGGACTTACCAAGCAGGATCCTGTGTACTAAGCTCCAAGCTGGATCCCCAGGGGGGAAGTTAAATCCATAGAGAGAGGACCGGCATGGAAGTGGACTCATATATAATAAGCACAAAGCCTTCAGCATTTATTATTCATCCTCACTGGATTTACCTTGACAGAGGACAGGACACGGTGGCACGCTGTTTCTTCACTCTTCTTCATGTGCTCATTCACAGGGGCTATAGAGGGGTCCTTGATAGAACATAGTGAGGCCGCAGAACTCAGAACATGTGAGACTTTGATCATTGTGTTGGCATCATGGTCTAGTAAAATATGTAGACCATCGCTCTACCCTTTCTATGGGTTGGACAGATTCAGACACACACATACACACACAGTATTCAACTTTTAGGAAGTAAATGATTTCAATCCAGTGAGAGGGAATGTGGAAGGGGAACGGAGGTAAAACAGAGTGGGTCTCTGTTAACATCAGTCCAGCTTACACTGAGAGTCCAGGGCTTAGCCACAAGGTCTGCTTACCTGCTCAAGGACAGCCAAAGTACTTGACCTCAAATTCTTGTAAATATCAGTTCCACTTCGCACACACTGGAAACCTCAGTGCAAGTCCACCTGCAGTCTGCACAGGACAGATGAGAACACCTGTTTAGTCCTGATGTTAACATAGAGATTTCCTCAAATAATTACAATTTCTCAGTTCATTCAAAAGCACTAAGGGAACTCCACAGTGGTGGGACAAGGTACTATTGTACAAAAACTAATTCAAAGTTGAAGTGAATTGTGCTATTCTCTGTTTCTCCAGCCTGCAGTTCTATTTACATCCTCTGCATTCACAGTTGGAACAAAAGATGTGCCTGGGAATGCACCATGTTGGTCAATTTTTCCCTAAGTTTCTGGGGGTCACAGAGATGACACACGTATAGGATAAACAAGGGCTGTACATATAAATGATTTCTAAAAGCAATCTACAAAAAACTATTTCACAATTTAAAAAGTCACATTCTCAGTCACTGATGCTTGAACACCCACCTACCTCGGGATTCACAGCAAAGAGAAACTTTAAAGACATTCAGGAGACAATTCAGTGACCTGTTATCAAGGCTGCAGATCCCAATGTGAGTTGAAAGCAAAGAGACTCTTCGGTTTCCAGCAGATGGATGCGCCCCTGCAGCTCTTCTCCCTCTCTCCTCCTCCTCACAAACAAAAAGCCCAGGACAGTGGTGGGGTCACAGAACACAGGAGGGAAAGCACCCCGCCCCACTCCTCCCAGTAGCAGCTTCCCGGGAAGAAGACCTCCAGTTTGCAGACCACGAGGGTTTGAGGACACGGGGTCATCAGCAAAATCCTCATCACAGTCTCTCAGCACAAGGGCCAGGGTCTCATCTGCAGCACAGCAGCTCCCACTGCAGAGTCTACTGGGGGACAGTACCCCAGAATGGCCCTGCAGTCTCACGATACCTGCGATGACACTTGGCAGATACCAGTCAGCCCTACTCCCTATCCCGTTACAGAGATACCAGCCAGCGGATGAGCCATTGCAACTGTGGAAGAAAAGAAGGAATTGATTCTGCTTTCAGGTGAATTGAAACTGGCACTGTTTTGAGAGTCTTCGGCCAGCACCAGACTCTGCAGATGGGGTGGAGGCCCTCCAGGACCCACTGGACAGATCTGCCCACCTCCTCGGGCTACCCTCCGGCCACTCCAGGCCATTTGTATATGGGGGGAGGCAGACTCCTGCCGCCCGCCTATACACCTGAACTCCCCTCCCACAAACACCCCTGCTCCTTACCTTCCCATTCGGCATTTCACAGCCGCAGGCACAAGCCCTCTTCCCCTTCATTCTCCTCCAAGGCTTGGACCCTCCTGCCATCCTGCACCCTGCAGCGTGTTTCTGCTCTCTCCCCTGCCCATGCTGTGAACACCTGGGACTGGATTGCTAGCACCAGGCGAGTGCTCAGTGACTTTCCTTTCTTGAGGACTAGATTTCCCTAATATTCAGAAAGGGTACTATTATCTACTCTGGCTATGGTGGCATGAGTGTGGGCTCTGGACTAATGTGACATGTGCACTGTTCCTCAACTGATACACCTCCCCCCTTGACCTTCCTAAAATTAAATCACACACGGAGATTGTGCTGGGCACCCAGCAAGCACTCAGAGAGTGTTCCCTGAGTGCCAGAACTACAACATTGCAGGTGTAATGGGAAGCAGGTGGGAACCGTGTAAAATGCAAGGCTTCTCTAAAGGAGACGACAGCCACTCTCTTCAGGGCAGGCCTGGCGAGACTTCCAGTTCTACCTCCAGAGGGGCACCTGAGGGTGAGCTGGAAACTCCTGCTGTGTGTGGTCCCCATGCCAGGGACAAGGCCAGAGATGTAGACGGTCCCACACACTGAGCTGCAGCCCTCAGGCCAGGATGAGGGATCAAGAGTTACAATAGATACAAGTGGAAAAACCACATTCAGACAAAATGGCAGATAAAGACAAAAAGTGGACTCTCACTCAGAAGGTTTTGAAATGCAGACACAGTCTTCTCCAGCGCGAACTTGTCCTTGCCATCTAGAAATTATCAGTATTTCCCATGGAAGTGCACTTCAGAGCTGTCTCAAACCCTCTTCCCATTGCTGTCCTGAAACGATGATTAACAAGTTATGTGTCCCGCTGATAGCTTCCTCCATTATTTCTGTGATTAAGGCAACTCCTGTGAGAATCTTACTCAACATATCCCCTTTCAGAGCCACTGGGGCCTGCTGATCCTCAACCAGAACATACAGCAGGACACAACAAATACAATGGGTGCTACTTATTAGAAAGGCATAACATTATGAAATGGATGCAAACTTACCTAATCGTGTCCCATAATCAATTCTTACTGACTCCAAAACCAGTCACTTTCACACATCAAAAGGGACTTGATCCTCTTTAGAGATAGATAAAATAGAATTTAATTGTTTGGACATGAGGTCAAATCACAATTTTGGGTATGCTAGCAATTTCATGTGGGTTTCACCCAAGTTGAACCAGCCTTGAATTGGTGCTGCTCCTCCTCTCACCCCTGCAGGTACGCATGGAAAGAATTCACTGGCACAAGTTCAGTTATACAACAGTGCAGGGAGAAGCACAGGACACCCAGTCCACACTATTCCACTACTTCCTGTCACAGAAGGCTCTCTGCTTCTCCATGGAGTTCAGCCCTCAGCCACTTCAACAAGCCTTCTGTTTCCAAATTCCTTTTGTTCCCATACTACTTCTAAAATCTCCCACACCTTGAGGTTCCCTCCTGCCCTCAGGTCCCTCTCCCATGAGATCCCTCACCACTCTGCACCCAGCCCCATCTGTACTGCCCAGGCCCCACTACACACTGGGAGATAGATGTCAAATAACCTACTCTGGAATTTGTGTACCCCAAATCCGCCTCCGGGGCACCTGGACCTAATTTAGTCCTCATCACAGATTTGCCCTATGCCCAGGCCTAGCTCCTGCCCTCCACACTGAGGACTCCCTGTTTCTCTCCACAGACTAAAAGATTCACTGAAGAACAGAGAGGTCACTCCAGGAAGAACCAATCAAGTGATGAAGCCCTGCAGGACAACACCAATTATCCACAGCTGACGACCTAGGGTCATGGTGCTAAATCCAGGGAGACATGGCCAGGTGGAAAAGACCATGAAAATAAGGCCAGTGTATGTGGCCATGAGGTAAAGGGGACAAGATCAGAGAAACGCTACTGCCAAGAGAATCAAGCCAGGGTCAGAGGTCACAAAAGAGGTGTGGAAGATATGTGGAGGGGGGAACAAATGGCAATCGTCAGGGCCAAGGGTGAGCAGCCAACTGAATTAGGCCAAGGTCACATGATCAGCAAGAGAGGTACGAGGTGATGAGATAAAGAGATACAACCAAGGGCCAAAGGGCAGGGGGATGAGGCCAGGGGAGAGAATCAGGGGATAGGGCCAGTAGAACTCAGTCACTTGATAAGGCCAATAGCATGTGCTCAGGGGGGTGAGGCAACAGGACAAGGTTATGGGGAGAAGTACAGGGAGGTGAGGCCAGTGGGTAAGTCCAATGTTATGTCACATGTTCAACATAAAGTCAGGGAGGTAAGTCCAGTGGCATAAGGCCAGGGGTATGTGACCACTGAGATAAGGGTCAGTTGAGTAAGGCCACAGATATAAACTTGGTTGATGAGACCAAGCACTTGAGGCCAAGAGAATTATACTCAGTAGAGAAAGCCTGGGGAACAAGGCCTTGGGGACACAATGAAACTCTAAGCCCAAAGAGGGGATATGCTTAGTGGGTTCAATCCAGGGGTATCACGTCAGGGATAAAACCCCAGGGGATATGACCAATGGCATATGTTGTATGTATGTACACAGGAACATTTTAAGGCCAGGACCAATGACCAAGGCTTAGTGGATAAGATCAGTAGAAATGGGCCAGTGGGATGAAGCCTCCTCAGGGTTGAGGACAGGCAATAGAGCCAGGGAAATAAGACCAGAGGCATATAAGGCTCTGGGGATATGGCCAAAAGCTTAAATCCAGGATATAAGGTCAGAGACAGGAGACCCAAACAATTAGGCCACAGGAACAAGGTTTTCAAGGTGGGGCTTAATGGGAAGAGAGGGAAGGCATTGGTGAAAACATGTGGTGAGAGGCTTAAGGCCAGGAACATGAACCTAAAGGCAAGATTTCCCAGGAAATAACACCAATAGAACACCCCCATGACCTAAGGTCAAAGGATTCAATCCACAGCAGTATGACCAAGGGGCAAAGGCCAGGGAAATGGGGTCTATGTATATGGCCAGTACCTTAAGGGAACTATGATCATGGAAACAAGAATGCTTAGATATGGTCAGACCAATGAAGTCACAGCAACCTCTCAGCAGGGTAAGGCCAGTGGGATACGGTCAGTGGTAAGGGGAGGGGTACATGGTCTTGGCTATAAAGCCAGAGGCATGACCGACAGAGTCATGGCCAGGTCCACGGGTCATGGGCATGATCCTGGCAGGACAAAGCCACATGTAAAGCCAAAGGCGTGTGTGAAGGAAGATACAGCCAGTGTACATGGCCAGGGATTAAAGCCAGAGGAACTAGTCCAAAATCGTAGGTGAGGGGGCATGGTCCAAGGCTTTGGATTTCAGGCCAGGAAACAGGGCCAGAGTCAGAAGGCCAAGGCAATTAGGCCAAGAGGACAAGGACAGGGCAATCAGGCCACGAGGCCATGGTCACAAGATAAGGTCCAAGGAATGTGTTAATGGGCTTAAAGCCAAGCAGATAAGACTGGGCACATCAAGGCTGGGTGGGGTGGTGGGGAGCTGGGGGGTGGAAACACCAATATCTATAGCCAGTGACCTTTGGTAAAGGGGATACATCCAGGAGGACGTGGCCCGGGATATAAGGACAGGGTATGTGGCCCCTGAAATAATGGGGACAAAGCCAGGGATGAGTTATGGATTGCCTGATAGGGAAGGGGCTGGGCAGGGAGCAGGATGTTGAACAGAACATGTCATCAGGGGCATAAGACCAGGGACCAGGGACATTGGCTCGGTGCCTGTGGCTCAAGCAGCTAAGGTGCCAGCCACATACACCTAAGGTGGCAGGTTTGAATCCCCAGCCCGGCCCGCCAAACAACAATGATGGCTGCAACCAAAAAATGGCCGGGCATTGTGGCAGGCGCCTGTAGTCCCAGCTACTTGGGAGGCTGAGGCAGGAGACTCGCTTGAGCCCAGGAGTTGAAGGTTGCTATGAGCTGTGATGCCATGGCACTCTACCCAGGGGGATAGCTTGAGGCTCTGTCTCCAAAGAAAAAAAAGGCCAAGGACATGAGGTCAAGGGGACAATTTGCCAAAATACAAGACCAATAGATACCGCCTATGACCTATGCTCAAAGGATTGAATTCAGGGCGATATACCCAGGGACAATGGCCAGGGTATGTGGCCATTGGATAAGGGGGATGAGGCTGGGGGATGAGGGCAGGGGCAGGTTCAATACAATATGCTGAGATCAATGAGGCCAAGGATATGAGTCCAGGGGTCTAAGGTCAGTGATCCATCTTTAGGGGTAACAAGTGAGGGGCACATAGTCCTGAAGACAAGGCCAGGGAAATCAGGCCTGGGGAATAAGGCCATGAAGGGAGAGAAGGTCAAAACACAGGAACAGAGGCCAGGGGGGGAGACCATGGGGATTAGGCCAGAGGAAAAAGGTTTTCAGGGAGAGGCAGGGTGCGAGGCAGAGGCTGACAGGAGGCAAGGTGGTGGGCAGAACATGTGGTCAGAGCCATAAGGCCAGGGACATGAGGTCAAGGACATAATTTTGGGGGAAACAACACCAATAGAATCTGCCCATGACCTAAGGTCAAAGGATTCAATCTAGAGTGACATGGGCAGGGGGCAAAGTCCGAGGAAATGGGGTCTGTGTGTATGGCCAGCACATTAAGGGAAGAAAGGCCACAGGAACAAGGGCAGTTAGATATGGTCAGGCCAATGAAGGTATGGCTATATGTTTAGGAGGGTGAGGTCAGTGGGATATGGTCAGTGGGTAAGGGCAAGGGAACATAGTCCTGGGGATAAGGCCAGGGGGAGGAGACAGGAGACACAGCCAAGGACATGGGGTCATGGGCATGACCCTGGTAGGACAAAGCTAAAAGTTAAGGCCAAGGGCATATAGGAAGATACAGTCAGGATATATAGTCAGGGCTTAAAGCCAGGGGAACCGATCTAACATCTTAGGTCGAGGGGGCATGGTCCAGGGCTTCTGGTTTCAAGCCCGGGAAAAGGGCCAGGGTGAGAGGGCCAAGGCACTTGAACCAAGAGGACAACGGAAGTGCACTGAGGCCAGGGGAACACAGTCACAGGTTAAGGCCAAAGGGATGTGCTCATGGGCTTAAAGACACAGAGATAAGGGCAGGGGCATAAAGGCCAATGGGACAACACCAATATCTATAGCCAGTGACCAATGGCCAAGGGGATATATCAAGTAGGACATGGCCAGGGATATAAGGCCAGGATATGGGGTCACTGAAATAATGGGGACGAAGCAGGGATGAGGACAGGAGGTGATGGTTTGCATAGAGGGGCAGGGGTGGGGCAGGGCCTGGGCAGGGGGCTGGATATTGGACAGAACATGTAGTCAGGGTCCTAAGTTCAGGTATAGGAGGTCAAGGGCATTATTTGCCAAAATATAACCAATAGACAGCACTGATAACCTATGGTCCAGTGACTGAATTCAGGGTGATATTGCCAGGGTCAAAGGCCAGGGAAATAGACTCTGTATCTATGGCCAGCACATAAAGGGAAGTAAGGCCACGCAAACAAGGACACTTAGATATAGTCAGGCCACTGAAGCCACAGTTGTTTATCCAAGAGGGTAATGCCAATGGGATACGGTCCGAGGTAAAGGTAGGGGCACATGGTTCTGGGGATAAAGCCAGGGGCATCTCTGACAAGGTCACAGCCAGGTTATGGGCATGATCCTGGCAGGGCAAAGCCAAAAGGTAAGGCCAAGGGCATATGATCAGGGATAACAGTACAGAGGCAGATGGTCCCTGAGACAGGCCCAGGGATATCAGGTCCAGGGAATAAGGCCATGGAGGGAAAGAAGGTCAAAAGCCAGGAACAAAGGCCAAAGGGATTAGGCCAGGGGAGGAAGTTTTTTGGGGTGGGGTGGGGCACTGACTGGGCAGGGAGCAGGGTGGTGAACAGAACATGTGGTCTGGGGTGTAAGGCCAGGGACATGAGGACAAGGGCACATTTCTGGGAAACATTACCAATAGACACCACCCATGACCCAGGGACAAAGTACTGAATCCAGGACAAGGCCATGGGGCAAAGGCCAGGGTATGTGACCCATTGGGATAAGGGCGATGGGGGGGGGGCCCAAGGGTAGGGTCAAGTTCAATACAGTATGGTGAGGCCAATGAAGGCAAGAATGTCGAAAGTCAATGACCTAACGTTCAGCGTTAACAGGTGAGGGGCACATAGTCCTAGAGACAGGACCAGGGAGATCAGGCCCGGAAATAAGGCCACGTAGGGAGAGAATGTCAAAAGGCAGGAACAAAGGCCTAGGGGGAGAGGCCAAAGGGATTAATCCTGGGAAGGGAGGACTTTGGGGGCAGTGCAGGACAGGACGGGGGCAGGGGCTGGGCAGGGGTACAGTAGGAAACAGAACATGTGGTCCAGGACGTAAAGACAGGGACAAGAGGATAAAGGGACAGTTTCCACGGAAACAACACCAATACCCACTGCGCATGACGTATGGTAAAAAGATTGAATTTAGGGGGTTACCACCTAGAAAATGGGATCAGTATATATGGCCACTACCATAAGGGAAATAAGGCCACGGGAATAAGGACTCAGATGTGCTCAAGCCAATAAAGGCACAGTTATATGTACAAGAGGGTAAGACCAGCTATCTGTCCAGGAGGGGTAAGGTCAGTGGGATACAGTCAGGTATAAGGGCTGTGGTACTTGGAGTGGAGACACATCCAGGGAATTCAGGCCCAAGGAATATGCCCATGGAGGGAGAGAAGGTCAAAGGCCAACACCAAAGGACAGGGGTCAGAGGCCCGTGGACTTGGTCAGGGAATACGGTTTACATGGTGGGATGGGGCAGGGCAGAGAAGGGACTGGGCAGGGTCGAGGACAGAACATGTGGTCAGGGGCACAAGGCCAGGGACATAAGGTCAAGGACACAATTTCTGGGGAATCAAGACCAATAGACACTGCCCATGACTTATGGTCAAAAGATTGAATCCAGGGCGATATGACCAGGGGGCAAAGGCCAGGGAAGTAAGGTCTGTGTATATGACCACTACCTTAAAGGAAGTAAGGCCATAGGAACAAGGACAATTAGCAATGGTCAGGCCAATGAAGGCACGACTATATGTCCAGGAGGGTAAGGTCAGTGGGATACGGTCAGTGGGTAAGGGCAAGGGAACACGGTCCTGGGGAGAAGGCCAGGGGCATCACTGACAGGAGACAAGGCCAGGGACATGGGGTCATGGGCATGATCCTGGTAGGACAAAGCCAAAAGTTAAGGCCAAGGGCATCTGGGAGGGAGGATACAGTC